>JAECMU010089446.1:9611-29177 GCA_016106625.1 Dracogyra subfuscus
AGGCAGGTTTATCTCATTCATATGTAAAATAGCATAATATTTTACCTTGTTATTTATTAAGTGAACATGATAATATTTTATGTTCATTGGAAGTATGAAATCACCTGTTTACACACTGTAAAAATGGTATAGCACGTTAGCATGAAGCCATTCATACATAAGTGCATAATGTGGTTCTGTGTTTCATATTTACATGAATGTCTAAAAATAATGTTAAATTTTTATAATTCCAAGTGTACAATTATTTCATTAATATAAAATATTATGGTATAATAATCAAATTCTTTTTTAAGGGAATTAATACACAGAATAAGGGGAATCACCAATCTGTGGTTCGGCTTTTTACATCAGTGAGCAAATGAGGGAATTCTCACATTCTCTTTCATATATTAATACAAACTATTTTAAACAATAAATAATATTTGCCGATTCAACATTGACAACTAATGTTAATGGTCATTTTTAAATTTAAAATAAAGAAAAATCTGAATCTATCCATTTTATTTTCAGTGGCGTAGCCGGGGAGGGGGGCATGCACCCCCCAATCCCAGGAAATTTAGGTGATCAGTGGCACACTTGATATCACTGTTTACTTGGCTGCTAGGTGCCACCCCCACCCCCCCACACAAAACCCTGCCTATGCCACTGTTTATTTTCTAAGCATTGCAAAAAATAGTGCAAAATGTAGATCCATTATGTTGTGAAGGTCTGTTTTTTAAGTCACAAGCATCTATAACAAAAGAGTATTTACAGATTGATTGCTATGTTACTGAATACTGTCCTTACTGCATATGATAATGCCACTGTATGTGTAGATGTCGTCATGCCAACCGAAAAGTGATCAGACAAGTAACACACTGTATCCAGTCAGACTAATTTCTATATCACCTGTAATAACCAGCTACCTGTACAGTATCTACAGCTAAGGCACTGTATGATATTGTACGTGAATATACACTTACAAAACCACTATGCAGTCCTTGTAATAAATCATGTATGGTAAACACCTTTCCACTGTGAAAGAGTTATGTAGTTGTTATTATTTAATTTATATTATTAATTTCTTAAATAAGGTTGAACAAATTTTAGACTGGATCTACTCAATCCTAAAACGTTTTTGCCATTGGATATATTTACTAATATTAATTACTCTTACTAGACAAATTCAACTCTAGAAATACAAATTATTTGTGTACGAAGTTGAGTTTTAAAAAAGAATGCCAAAATATATCCTATCCTAATTCTTATGATTTATTCTATGACACAAAAATTATGTGCTTTTTGTTTACCTACCATCTATAACTTCTGAAATGCCTATTTTAATCAATGTCACATAAATGTTTTACTAACTGCAGTGAAAGTAAGCTCCCATTGATATTTTGCGTCCCTTATACTGTGTTATCTTTGGGTGCTAAACAATATTGCATATTCATAAATTACTTGCAATCGAAAATGAGTGCACACGTGTATACAGTACAATGTGTTTTGCTTTGCTTTCAAAGGAAAGTACAATTCCTGCACATGTAATAAATAAAATACTATACTGGTTTCTATAAGATACAGTTTTTATTATGATGGCTTTCTCTTGTGGTATACATACTCATAATATGAACGGTATCATACATATCTTTTATTCTAATTTTTACAATTCTCTATATAATATATTTATGTTTTCTATTATCAACTAAGTAGATTAATTATATTTTGAATAACCCCTATTTACAATAGTGACACAATTCTAATAATATATTAATATGTTTAACACATAAAAACGATTAAGAAAAGTTATGATTTGTATTAGTTTATTTTTATATAGATCAACAAAAATGGCAGACTGTAACGCATATAAATCTATCCTGGGAAAGTTTTCTGCGACACATTTCTGAACTTGTGTTCAGAGTAGATATGACTGAACCTTAAATCAGTACTACTCGGCACATGAGTACATAGACACAGAATTGGTTTTAAAACATACAGGAATGCTGTTAGTTTGGTCCGTAACAGATGAAATAATAATGATACAGCTATACAAAAAACACTTTTTGACAGCCTAACAGATTATCATCATCCAATGCAGTGCAATGGTGAGAAGAGTTACAGCCAGCAGTATAGTGATCTTCAGGCTGGAGTGTGTTTCAATAAATCCCCGACCTTGCTGATGCAAAGGTCACTAATTATTTACCAGCAATGGTGGAAATTAAGTATCAAAGATGTATCTGCATACAGGAGAATTAAAATAATAAAATGCTGGTTTGTTTCAAAGTTATAAGAAATGTTAAAAATATTAAAATCAGCATAAGTTGCTTCTATCAAAACTGTCTTGCTATAATAATTTTGGCAAACTGTGCTTAATTTAACAGGAGTTATTTTAGAAGTAGACATTACAAAAGTTAGGAGTTTTTGTTTTGTTGTTTTTTCTTTTTAATTAATACTTTTATTATATTTTCTTTATTTCCAGCAATCACTCTCCAAATTAACAAATATGAACTCAAGTTGAATATACACGTAAATATATATATAATGGTTTTTGGAAATGTACCTGCCCTGAGTTACAATACTACGAATTTATACACAATAGACAATAATATCTCAAGGCACTATTACGAAAATACGATCATTATCATACTCATATGTACATGATTTGTAATAACTGATCATATTCATATGTACATGATTTGAAATAACATGCATTAATTATAAATACTACAATTTAAAATATAAAGGTAAATATTAAACAAAAAATACACTTAAAAACAAGCAAACTGAATTATACCCCAGTAATTCCATTAGGTTGTGACATTTTCATAATAACATGTATATAATTTGCAACAGTATGAAAAAATAAGCTCGTAAATTTGTGAGAAACTAAACAAAAGGTAAATCTATGAAGTAACCAGCCGCTATTAGTTGTAATTAGTAAATAAGATTAATGTGGTGAAAATTGAGCACAATTCATCACATTGATCTACTTCTGAGATAGATACAAATACAGTCAAGCCTGTATTTTATAATTATTACAAGTTTTATTATATACACCATGCATACGCAATCTGAAGTAGGGCCGTTTGAAAACATGTGTTTTTTAAGGGTGTAGGTGGAAGGGTTTAAATGCTAAAAATGTATAATAAATAAAAATTACATTAATTGTTGGAAACCAAATCTAGCTATCGCATCACCTTAACTGAACCATGATGGAGTGAAATCTATGCCAACCCTCTCGACAATTTTAGTTATTATTTTTGTTCAGGTAATACTTTGTTAGGCCATTAAAGTGTCAAGATCTAATTAATGTTTCCAGTTATAAAAATAGAAAAAGGGTCATACTTGTAAAATATATACCAAAATTAAATCTTGGTATTGTCTTAATACCAATCAAAAAGAAAGGGAAACCTTTTCTGGCAGATTATTTTTAAAGGCAAAAAATTGTCAGCGACAGGACAGCAAATGCATAATATACTTTCTAATGATCAACTTCACAAAAAGCTTTTAGTTTTCATCTGATTTTCAACAGCATTTCAAAGATATATAAATTTTTTTTTTCAAAAGCGATAATATAAATCAATATTTTTATCCATATTTTATTATTCTTTCAAATTGCTGTTAACGAAGTTATACTACAAGTCTAATTTGGATATTAATTGCTATAACTACTTTTCAACTATGGTCTATATGATACAACAACTATGGTCTATATGATACAACAGAACTGTAGAAATGCATGGTTAATTCTCTTTTATAGCTACCTCCAGCTACAGTAATTTGAATTAATAATTAATCCCTTGTGGCAATCAAACACCACCGATACCGTGAATCATGAATAATTCCTACATCAACACTGTTAGCTTGTTCCTAGTTTAGGCTACTGGTTAGTAGCAGATGTAAAGAAATTAACTTTATTTATATCACTGTCTGGTTTTAGCTAGACACGAGGATGGGTTTATGCTGGATGACACCAGATTGGGCTATGCCAGTTTTTGTTTGTGTATATGTTTTTTTTAACTCAAATACTAGTACTTTGTGATATTTAATAATTTTGTGTGGTAATTAGTAGATAGTACTTACATGTTAAATAACACTGAAGCACATTAAACAAGTTACAGCATGCATAATACAGCAGCTATATAGATTTTTGATAGTTTATTATCATAAACAGAAATACAGCTGTAATAAAATTATTTGAATGGCCCCTTAACAGAAATTGTCATTAACCAAACATGACTTGAAATAATTATTTTGCCATTACAAATTGAAACCAGCAGTACAAAAATATATCTTTACTTGTAGAAATTTGTGCTGACATCTCATTACAGATTTCTTGTTGTGGAAGTTTGTATTTGTATAAATCAACAAAGATTTGTGAAACATTAGCAGTTCACTTCTACCTCCCAATAACCCAAAACATAAAAAAAGTCAATCATTAGTGAGAAAAATATGGCCACTGTAGTTTTACCCTTTAAAAAAAAAATGTATATAAAGGTTTGCTATTTATCTCCTAAACTTGTGGTGCAGTAATGTAATTTTTATATTGTGTCAAATATGAAGTAAAAGAACAAACAAAACAATTTATAACCCATCGATCAGGCAGGGCTAACAAATTAAGAAAGTTGTTAAGTATTTTGTTTTATGCATTTAGTTGTTACTGTCATATAGACATTTTGAGGTACACTTGTTTAAACACATTGTACCAGGTAATATGAATGGCTATTCATTTTATCATTGACATGCACACTGAAATCAGCAAGAAACAAAGAAGATGATCTCTTCTTGTTTTAATATTACTTTCCACTGACATAACACTTTCAATAGTCTGTATTTCAATCCTTAAATTGTCTGTATTTTTATCCACCTTTTAAACAGTAACTGAATATATTAAAATGATACACACTCCTGAATGCAAATGTCCAGACAGATGCAATTTTTTATGTAATAATTAGATCTAGAAATGTAAGATTTAAAAAAATATGTTTTGTTTGCTTTTGCCTTCATGTCAGTTTATGAATTTCTGTATAGCAAAAATAAATACTAATATAACAAATCAGGTATTTGATAAACAAAATATATTTAATCTTATGAAAATACCTATGATGTTTTAAATTGCAAACAATGCCATATGTCAAAAGGGTCAATTTTCTCAGTTTATTAAAGCATTGACTTATTGCACATACCCATTTTTATTAATTAATGGTAATATACCACAAATAATACTTAAGTACTAAATTTTCACAATTAAAAGAATCTTTAGCAATTAAAAATTTACTGAAAAATTATATTTGGTCACCATATAAAAACTTAGTCATATTTGCATAATTATTTTTCTCAAATTATGAACGAAACAAAAAGCATATTTTAAAGTATGATTATTAAATTCCCAAATTAATCTTTATACCTATGTGTACAATCAGTTAACAGATAATTTTCAAAAGGATGATTAGAAAAAATTATTTACTTTACATAACAAGTTGTTTTAAAATTAACTGTTTATGCTTAAAAGCAGTTTCATATATGCACACAGCAATGCTATAACATTTCAAGCTTAGACCAGTACCCTTTTCTTTTCATCTAATTAGCGGAAGCTTCTCCCTTAACCTAAATTGTAAAAATTCAACTTTTAGCGCAAGTCCACGACTTTTGCTCACCACATTTCTGGATATTTTTGAGGCTGTAACCCTCCTTTTGTGCACACCTACTTTAAGTAATACAGTATCAATGACACTTATCAATGATGTCAACTGTATTTTGTATAGTTTTCATAAAATATAACACAAGCTCCACATGTACTGAATTAAAGTTCTTGAAAGCAAACAAGAACTAAATGATTTAACAAGCAAACTGGCAAAACAAAAATATGAGGATTTTTTTCCATTTTTGTGTGTAGTAATAATACGATTAAGCAAATTTGTTCTTCAGTATTTTCTTGACGATTAATTGGAATATTTCATGACAATGCAAATAGAATGCAAGCTCGTTCTAATAAAACTGTATTCCAATATAGGAGACTCAGATATATATTAATTAAATTCTATTCATTAAGTTATATAATGAGATCATCATAGAAAATACTTTGTGCTTATGCTTTAACTTATGCTTAAGATTATAAGACAAAACAATACACAGAGAACATACATAAAAAATAATGTACCGGTTACAGAAAATGAAACAGTAGAAGTCAATAATACTGACAAACCATGATAAATAGCAATGTTGTTCAACAGGCATAATAATAATCAAAAGAAATGATGTACTGGTAATGTGGAAAGTTATCAGTTCTCCCTGCCCAGTTCCGCTCAAGATTCATGTATTAAATGTTTTTCAGACATCGTTAAATTATCAGTTTCATAGGCACTTGGCATTCATGTATTGTTGACCAATAAAACCCATGTTTGGTAATTAAAGATCTGAATTTTAGGATCACATATTGTCAATACTTTTTGTTTCTTGGTGTCAAAGTGATCAATTCAATTCAACATATAAGAATTTTTCAAATGATTCATGTGCTTACAAAAATGCTTTCTCGATTCTTAAAATCCTTAGAATCTAATACAAAAGTTATTGATGTAATGTAATGCATTTTGCAAGCAAATAAAGGAGATTTCTTTATAAATTAATTATATAGTTCTTTATTAATTATAATCATACATTATATGGCTGTGTGACTTAAAGACGAATCAATTCCTTTTACATAATTTATAATGGTAGACTAATTAATTAATATGATTTTAATTATAACTTAATAGTCATTTCATTCGCATCTGAACAAGATTATATTATTATACAGTTATTTTACTTGTTATTTGCCACAGAGATCTGATTAAAAAAAAATAAAATTTTTTTTAAAATGTTCATATCAGCAATAATGTTTTCAGTTATTTCTTTTAAAACTACATAATTAATTAGATAAAATAAACAATCTAACATGTTTAGCTGTCAAGTTACTTATACCACCATACTTAATATGAGATGATATTTACACTTGTAGAAAACCCAACAAAACAACAAAAATGCTGTCATAATAGGGAAGAATCCCATTATTGCACAAATTGAAATGTATGCAGCAATACATAACTGGTCTCCTTACACAATGGTAAGTACTGCGTTATTTCACAAATCTTTTGTGGCCACCTCTTAATTAAGTATTTTGCATTTAAATGTGAATAATTTTTTCCAGCATTTTTACATGTATTTTTTTACTTATTTACACTTTCAAAGCAAGTACACTACATATTATATCATACCATGTCAACATTAACAAGCGTGTAAAAGTTGCACCATTTACAATAAAAGAAAATGTAATTAAAAATCACTGCTAATAACTGATTTACAACTATCTGACAACAAAGCTTTCTATTAATAAAACTTTATAAATATTTACTGTAAGTTGTGTTGAAAAACTAAGACTTCAGAAGTGAATATTAAACAACACAAAACTGGTTTAATAATAAAAATCAGTTTTAATTTTCCACTGATACTTTTCACAATTTTATCAACAAAGGAGAATAATCCACAAGTGATTTTTAATTTGACGTCTATTTATCTTATTTAAAAAAACATTATACAGTAGAGTATCGACTTCATTTTCATGTCAGTGATGACGACGGTGAAACAATGATGCATGATTATACTTAGTTTTTTTTTTTTTCTCCCCAAAGCATTTTAATCCTTAAAACACTATATTTGGATTTTATCACACATTACACACTCCTCTGAATCATTTCGAATGGATCAGAGTCAAATGGAATGGAATGGAAACAAATGTGATTTTTTTTAGTTGAATGTCAACCATATTCCTAATTTATGTAAAACATCCTAATGGTTTTATGTATGATAATTTGTGAAAAAAAATTCAATTATTAAGCACTAATATGGAAGCCAACAAAGATATGACACAAAAAAATATTTTAAAATAATCAAAAACAAAAACATCTTTTTTTTGTCTCTCTACACCTACTTCATCTCTTAATCTGTAACACTTTAGTCTGTTGCAACCCATTTGTTGAATTAAACTAGTGAAAAGGGTTAACTGAAAGTAACACTACTAGAACACAAGATAAAACAAGTACATCGATTGCATGTATAACAATAAATTAAAAGGAACTAAAAAGTCATAATACAAATCATGCAGTGACAGCAGGTGATGACAACATTGATGACGATGACTGGAATTGTGGTGCCACTCAGGACAGAGTGACGGCGAGTATGATGGCAATCACAGCCAGCAGGATAAGAATACAAATAATTATCATAATCTTTTTCTGAAAAATAAAAACACCAAACAAAAATTCACTACACAGAACAACTAATTCAACAAAACAATTGACACAAATCAAGGGCGTGTTGTTTGTGTGTGTGTGTTTGTGTGTGTGTGTGTGTGTGTGGACTAAATATTTAAATACAACATAAAAACTAAACTTGTACATAGTCAGTGCTGATATATAGATACCAGGAGCATCATACACAATTTTAAAATAGGATGGAGTGTAGGCAGTCCTCACATGTATAAATCACTGAAATTGGCTATGAAATGTTGTGAACAATTTACATAAATGAAACATTTTTAATCTGCATTTTTTTTAAATGTGTATACGCTAAGACACATATATATGCCTTATTTAGATATTTGTTTTGTGATGGGATGTGGGTATAGGGTTCACAGCAACATCTTTCTAATGCTCTATTTCGAGTCTGATATCACAGAGAATAGATAAGTATATTACAGCACTGACCATGCGCTATATAATATAAACAAAACATATTTAATATTGAATTTGCTAACGAAGAACAACATTATATGAAAAATAAAGATCAGTGCCAAGAATACACATATGCAGACTTAATATAACAAAAAAGGCAACAACATATTGAAGGACAATAAGAAATATCACTGTAGCATTATCAAAGTTGACATACTCTTTGTTTTTGGTTATTTCATTTATGTTATATGTATTGTTAAAGAAAAACTATTCTTCCAAGCTGTTTATCAACAAACACTGCATTGCAGATTTAAAGTATTTTCTTTATGAATGGCATTACTTTTTAAAAAGTGAAAACACAATTATGATTTGTGAAGAAAATCAATAATTAAATTATTGTTAGCACAATTATTAGAATTAATAACACTCAGTATTTTTTTAAAGTGGATACAACATTTGACATTTGTTTTTAAGTTAGCCACTTCTTTAAACATTTTCCTCCTTATCTGAAAACTGACAAAAACTAAATGTTTTCCACTGTGAGCCTATAATTGCAAATATATTGCTTTTTAATATCAATCAAAACAGGTATGTCAAAATACAATGATAAACAACAATAATAATGCGACTTGACAAAACACAACAGAAAATTTGTTTCTACCTTGAAGTATAAAAGATAAATTATCAAACAGTCCCTAGCACAATACTATGGGATCATCAAGAATGCCAGACTAATGGATGTCATACCTAATACAGAGTGACACTGGATTAATAACAATCATCAACAATGTTCTTCCACGCTTTAATCAGAAAACATTTGAAGAAGCTACACTGGAATTATGTAGTCAAAACAATCACTTGCATTATAACACTTTTTCTTACCATATACAGAAAACTAGGCTAATTTGGCAAACAATTTTAGGTTATTGTCAAGTTCAGTCATTTCTAATTTTCTAGCAACATTAAAAACAAAAAAATAAGAAAAATTGTATTTATTTAAGATGCTCCTAATTTATTTTTTAAAGTTGTTATCTGGCAATCCTGATGCTCCATTAAAATAACTGCTTCACCTCAAGAGAAGATTAACTATGACAAGGAATACATGGCCAGTTTGTTAGTTCCATGGATGAAAAGTTCTGTAATAAAAAGTCTAAAGAGGAGAACATTGTATGCACTTACCCGCCTAGCTTTACTTTGGTATTTTACTGCTTTCTTTGTGTCCATTTTTGCAGTTTCGATATAATCTACAGCTTGTTCCACATTGAATTCAATCCGATCAATCATTTCACCCTGAAACAAACATATATATTACAAAATATATAATCAGACATAATTAGTATTCCTATAATATATGGAATAAATGTACTGCAAATATATTTATATTTATAAACTTAAGTATAAAATATATCCTAAAAACCCATTAAATATGATGTATTATTTTAATATCATTGTATTTAGCAAATTTTTCATCTGGTTTTTTTTTTCAGAATAGATCTTTAATTCAACAAGAATAGATTAAGATTTTTTATTTAGTCCATTAAAATGTTTTTATAAAATGAAGAGTTATTTCCCCTTGTATGCCTTGGCAAAAGCAAAACAAATGAAAAAAAAAAAAATCCCACAAAGTACTTTTTATGCAATATTTACATTTGTAAAGTATAAGAATTTATTAAATTTAAAAAAAAAAAAAAAAAAGCAAAATAAGAAAAGAAATTATGACAGAATAAAACAAAATCAAGACAATTTTTATCAAATTATAGCAAAAAAATAAGTTATTGACAAGAGAAAACTGCACAAGGAATTACCTGTTGTTCAACAAGCATTGCCATGTCCATGAACATATCATGTAATTCTCGTATACTAGTTTCCAATTTAATAATGTCATTATGACGAGCTTCAATGTCTGCTAACGTCTGTTTTGCTTGTTGCGTTTCCATGATAATCTGTAATAAAGTAAACAGTTCTTGTAATATAACATTATTTGACATGTGATAACTACCACCACTTACTATACTAATTAATATAATTAGTATCATTAACACTTAATAGACAAGTTAAGAATTTTTAAATATACAACAAAAACTATATTAGTCTAATAAATCACTGAAAGCCACCATATTAATAGAATCTATCAGTGTTGTGAGATAAACATACAGCAATTCCAACCTGAGGGACAAAATGTTTTTGTGAGGGCTGAGGTTTATCAAAGCCATTACAAAAAACATTTTGTCCTCAGGGTTGGAATTACTCATCTACACCTCACAATGGTGACTGATTCTTTTTCTTGCCCATTACAGTAACAAAACATTAATTTTGTAAGCTATGGCTTGTATAATCTAAAACGATTTATAAACATTTCACCTACATTTAATCATACGTAGAAAAATGTAGTCTACATTATGTAATGACATAAAATATAACAACTTAACCATAAATATAAAATTAACACAATGATCCAACATGAAATGGCAACTTTGGAAATATGTAATTCAACAGAATACTGAAGAAAAACAAATGTTACAATGTCAGTTATTGTAAAAAATGAGTTATGATGTCAAGACACATTTAGACATTGTCTAGTACTGTGTAAAAGCTGGTTAATTCAGTCCAGTCCAGTGGGCAAGAAAACTTAAACTAGCAGACAATAAATATCACTTCAGCAACAGGAGCCTAAATGCAAAATTATTCAAATATATATTGTTAGTATTTCTTGTTTAAAGGAAATCAAAGTCACAAGTATCTTCAATGACAACACTGATATTCTATTTTGAAATTTACTTATATTATAAAACACAAGTAGTGAATTCTATTTATCCAATAACACTTCTAAAATAACATTTTATTTAAATTTTTATTAAATCACAGTACTAAAGTCACCACAATCGGTAATATTATGTCATCACGATTAGCACAAATTAGTTTGACGTCACACATTTTAACAAATCTTTGAAAATGTTACATTCAGATACACAAGTCTTGCCAATTTGCATACCATTATTAGCTGGGTTAATACACTAAATTATCACAAGATTTATGACATGGATATCACAAGTTATAGGATATAACTGACGATCAAAAGAAGGAATACCAATTATTTTTATTATAAATAAACACAATACATGTTCATGGAAGGTTAGATAGGTTCCAGTATTGTTTGTTATAATACAGTATTGTTTGTTATAATACAATCAATGACGAATAGTTGCACATTGCTGTGTTTGAGCGATGCCGCATGTGAAAAATGAGTTTATTCATCAAATTTATACTGCACGAGAAACATGATACATGTGCACATAAGGGTGTAAAAAAAAGAGTTCCATTGCTTAGAATATGCCTCAATCAATAGTAAAACACCAGAGAGCATGGCAAGGCTAACTGTTGAAGAAAGAGAGAGAGAGAGAGCTACTGGTATGGTGCAGTTGGGTGCGAGTTATGCCCATGTGTGGCAAGAATCCTGAATTTTCACAAAATTTACGATCACCAGGTTGATACAGCGTAACAGGGTGACTGGCAGGACTACAGACAGACCACGAAGTGGAAGACCCCGTGTCACAACAACCAACGACCATTTCCGCATCTTACACTTATGTAACAGATTTCTCACTATGACGCCATCTGCACCGACTGGCTTTGAACATCAGTCGTCACACTGTACGTCGTCAACTACAAGAGCATGGTATTGACGAGGCGACGTCAACGTTTACGTTAGGCACATCAGTTTCAATGTTGGCAACATCGGAACTGGCAACGTGTACTCTTTTCTGATAAGATCCAGTTATTCAGAGCTGATGGCAGGACTTGGATATACCGACGTGCAGGAGAGAGAACAGCTCCGTACTGTATTCAGGAAACTGAACCGTTTGGTGATAAATATGTGATGGTTTGGGGCGGTATCGGGTCCATGCTTGCATACTTGCACATGGTGGACATACACACTATTGAAACATGTTTTTTGTGGTAAAATTTATTCACCTTCATTATGAGTTGTCCTTTATGAATCAGCTAACCACTGGGGTTTTTTCTCGACATAACCATATGTTGGACGCCGATATAACCGTATTATAATGTGTTGAGTGCGTCGTTAAAAAAAACAAAAAAATCCTTTATGAAATCGCACATTTCACCCTAGTGCTGTTGTGAACTGTAACATTATAATTTTATGGGTTTTATCGCGAAGTTATTATACTTTCAAAATATAACATTTGCATCAACTTGTGTTTTGTGTTGTTTTTAATACTTTCAAAAAATAATTGGTATACTTTCTTTTGATCGTCAAAGAGAATATGATAATCAGGTTATTACATTACACTGGAAAAAACACCCTAAACCCTTGTCAACAGGTGTTGATTTAAAACTTAATATACTCTGATATTAAATTCAGCATTATTCATTATAAAGTTATATGTCCATTTATACTGAAATCACTATTGGCAAGATATAATAACTATTCAGATACACTTCTGCCAGTAACCAAATATATAGCTGATTTCATTCATTTATTTCACACTATATTTTGTAAGACATACTCTTGAGCTCCAATATAGTATATACAAATAAGGTTTTGTGCCACAATAAAGATACAACCACATATACTAGCAGAAAAAGTTTCTGTGCATGGTAAAAAGTTGAATAAAATCATAATCGCAAGTTGTAAAATAATAACATGTTCAGGAGACATGTGCCCAACCATTATGTTCAAAACTTATTCCTCGATATTGCAATCGCACGTGTGCCGAACGTGAAAGACTTGTAACCAGATTTGCTGATCACGTGGTACAGGTGCACATGTCCTTGTTAATTTTGCAACGGAAAACAGTAGAGGCCTAAACCACTGTCTAGAAAACCAACTCTGATTAATTTTAAACGGCTTTTACGCCTTGCCACGCCTATCTGAATTTGAAGGTCACTGCGCTGTCGGGATGCTTGAAACTGGAATGGTGCATAACGAGGTCGCAAGACATTTTGGTGTCATCGTAACACGATACAGAATTTGTGGCGATGTTACCAACAGCAAGGCAACACCAGGTAGCCTGCGTGTGACGTCACAAGTCGCCTGCGTGTGACGTCACAAGCACAGACAACCATATTCAGGTAACACATTTTCTGAATCGATTTCGGGCAGCAACTTTGACAGCCAGAACCATCCCTGGGTTGAGGGCAATTAGTGCCAGGACAGTTCGCAACCATTTATTGGAGCACAACATCAGGCTGCGACCCCCAGCAATACGTCCTATTCTGCTACGACGTCACCGAAATGAGCATCTAGCATGGAGTAGACGGCACTTACGATTCACCCGTCGCGACTGGTCAGGTGTGCTATTCACCTATGAGTCCAGATTCCATTTGGACAGTAGTGATGGTTGAAATCGAGTCTACAGATGTCTTAACGAATGCTACGCTGACGCTTGCATTGTGCAGCGTGCAGGTTTTGGTGGCGGGAGCGTCATGGTGTGGGGAGGCAGCACATCACACGGGAGGACGAAGCTGGTGATTGTGGCTGGAATTCGGACTGCCGTACCCTACAGGGATGAGATCATAAGACTGCATGTGCTCCAGTTCCTTCAAGGTCAACGTGGCGCCGTCATGTTGCAGCAAGACAACACTCGCCCTCACGTCGCATGTCTAGTGACCGACTTCCTGAGACAGCAGAATGTCAACAAACTGCCTTGGCTCGCTATTTTGCCTGACCTGTCGCCCATTGAGCACGTATGGGATGAAATGGAGAGACACCTACGTCTCCTGCCAAACCAGCCATTGACCTTGAACAAACTGGGTCGTGATCTTGTTCAGGTCTGGAACAACATCCCACATGGGTTTCTGAACCATCTGGTGTCATCAATGAGATGTCATTGTCAGGCCTGTGTGCACGCACACGGTGGCCATACACGGTATTGACATTGTGAACTCACTTTCGATGCCACCCCTCTTTATGACCCAGAGATTGGTAACAACAATGCCAAATATTGGTATTGTGCGTAAATGACAAATAAATAATGTGTGAAATAATTGTGTTGATTTAATTACAAATAAGAAAATCACACCACTTTTAGTAATGCACAGGAACGTTTTTCCGCTAGTATACTTAAGAATTAACTGCAATTATATTTCAGTTTATACGAGTACTTATTTTAAAAAATGTGCTCCATGTAAAACTGTTGGAAAAAATAAAGACTTTAAAGAAAAAGTTGATGGATGAACTGATGGATGCTGGATATGGAGAATACTAAACAAGTTCCTGCATGAGACTGTTTATATTACAACGAATGTAGTTTTAATTATACATCACTTGCTTCTGCATGAGTTGTAATATAAACTGTCTCACATGGGAACAAGTATAGTATTTTATTTATTACATTGCAAAGAAATGAACAAAAATCTCACAGAATGACTTTCAAAATCAATAAACAAGACATAAAAATGCAGATATTTAAGACATGGAAAATAGCATCTCTTACCAAATGACGTCATGTTATGGTCATTTCATGTAGCTTTTTATCAATGAAACTTTGCATTCCTGTCACACATCTATCATTGTGTCAATGAAATTTACTCAAACAATATTATAAACATATTCAAGGCTAACAAAATTATTAAAATTTATATTTTGTTAACTTATGCTGCTAACATTAATCATAAGAATTGACAGCAAGTATTTTTCTAATATAAAAACACGTATTCAAATGAACCATGCTACACTTTTTGTATGGATATATCACCTGATCAGAGGTCATGACCTCTCAAAAGTCAAAATGCACATTCCACAATGTGAAGATACCATATATATCACATGGGTATCTCAAGCACCACTGTGTAATAAATATTGATATTAAAAAAAGTTCCACTGATAATCATAGTGAAGCTAAAAATATATACCTGCGATTATTTTAAACTAGCAAGTAACTTACGCCTTGTGTAAATATAGCTGGGTTCCCAGATTCTAACATATCTTCTAATTCTTCATTTGTTGTTGTTCTACCAGCTAAAAGAAGAATTAGCAAGCAAACATCATTAGTAAGAACAAATTCTATTATAAGATGGTTCATGAAATTGAAACAAAATAGTAATTAGAAAGTTAGTTTAGTATACAGTCAACTGTATTTGTTGTTTATGAATTTTTTATTCACTCCTTTTGTTGAGTTTTGGTTCACCCTCTCCCATTCACAATGACTGATAGAACTTTGTCTAATAAATAAGTATTTAAATTCTATTTATTTATTTTTGATAAGCTAAAGAGCTTAATGCTACTACTACTACTGCCATAGCCTAATTGTTCACAGAGCTTGATTAGAAAATTACCTGCTCTTTATTAATAGAAGTTGAGAAATATTTTAGAAAATGTTAAAACTTGCATGCACACTGTCAATAATGTTGTATATGTGTCAGACTGTGGGAAGTGATTTCAGGACCACGTCTATTGATTTAACTATTTATTGATGTTATTGTTTATTAATTCAAACTTTATGATTTTATCTTGCTAGAAATTCATGCCTCTTAGAATTAAACATTTGTGGGTTACGCATATTTTCAGGTAACTAATATAACTCGAATCCTACATTAATGAGTAATTGAAAAAATATATTATGCAAAATAATGCTTGGGCATGCAATGCATGAATGGAATGATCATTTGTGCAATTTTCTAAGGCCTAACATCAGCTGTCAAAGAATTTAAATAAAAATATTTAAGAAGAATATACATATTTGGCAAATAACCATAAGACACATTCCACAATAAATTGTGCCAAATCAAGAGAACATACACAATATATACATAGAAAAACATTTTGGCTATTTTCTTGAAGAGTGCAACAATAATTAATGCAAACTCAAAACATTTTACAAGTTTCACATTGTATTTACAATTGTCTTTTTTTCAAATAAAATGTATTACTATATAAATATATATTAACAGATATATATGTATATGAGTACAATTAATGATTTGTGATTGTCAAATGAGATTATCAGTAATGACATGGTTGAACAGATGAACAGGGCAAGGGTATTAAAATGTAACATATCTTTGAACAAGTTATATTAACCGGCCTCAGTGGTTAAGCCATCAGACCTAAGGCTGGTAGGTATTGGGTAGTGTAAGATCACTACACCCTCCTTTCTCTCACTGTCCAGCTAATGTGTGTGCCCATATTATATAATCTCATGTTCCAACTTCCTCAGTTTAATGCAAATTCCATACTCATGTTGTTCTTCAACAGGTTATCTCATGTCAGAATGTATGCCCAGTTTGGACATGCATAAGAAGACATTAATAGTTCCATAGTTGTTTGAGGTTTTTTATGGTTTGTTTGGGTGGATTAAAAAAAACAAATTGTGTGTGTGTGTGTGTGCAATTTCATTAAGCTACTTGAATAGGTCCAAATATATTAATCATAAAAACATGTATTTGATATAGGTGTGAAACGTATATATTATGTCAATATCTTACTATAAACATAACAATTAATTTTATGCTTATTTTAATTTTCATATACTAGAATGTAAATACAGCTGCAAAAGAAAAACCAATTAGCACAGAATTCAGCAAGAGAAAGCAAGAAAGTGCTGATGAAAATAGAAAATGACATGCAAAATATACATTAGCAAATAAAGAGATCACCCATTTTTTTCATATATTTTCATGAGCTGACAAAATTTAAGTACACTTTACAAAATCAATACCCACATGCTTAGTAAAAAAATATATACATATATATTCTGTCATTTTGCATGTATCTGAATCTATGTAAACAGCCCTAGTACAAGGCGTGCTTCTTTATGAATGAATAAAATGAATGATCCCAAAGTCAAAAAGTTAAAAATGTTTCTTTTTTTTAGAAACAAAATTACAAAAAAACAGATGTGCAAATATATAATAAACTTTCAATTATTGTCAAAACATTTCAATTTTGGTTTCAAATTAATAATTTGTTTAGCATTTTGTATGCTCGTTGTGAAGACTGATCAATCAAAATAAGTGGTTTTGCTTTTTGTTCTTGTTGATGTTGATTTTTTTCCAGATCTAATAACAGGAAAAAGCAGTTATTTGGTAATGTAACAAGTTGAAGCACTGGATGCCAATTTTCGAGCCACTTGTAATTGCAGAGTTAGGGGTCCAGAGGCTTACCAGAATGTTGATCACTTACAAACAAGCAACTACAACTTCCATTGCAACAGATACATTTAATCTGCAAATCATACAAGTTATAAGCATGATCATGCACTTCAACGACAATAAATTACTCCATAAAGGTTACGAGCAGCAGAAGGGGAGCGAGTAAGAAAGAACTGGACATCTTAGTCAGAGTGAACTGTGGTGCAAGTTGCACGTTGCAAAACCAAAATGACACCGTATATCATAATGCAATGGTTCAAACAAAACACTTGTACACAATACTGAATGACTACAAATTTAGGCCACTCAGTGGTCTGAAGTCTGTAGTCAAAATTCTTTATTAGACAATACAAAACAATACAATTTAGGCCATAGCAATTGATTAACAAACAATACTGAACAACTTTAATAAAACAATTAATAATAAAATGTCATATTAATTCATTTTTTAATGTGTGCAACATTTTATGTTAATGATTTTTCACTTCCATTAACTATTCTAATTGTTATCAAAACAAACAAATCTTTTAGTTTAAATTAAATGTCCCATGTCATCTCTGCAAGTTCGTATCATATGGGATGTTTTAATTTCACATAAACAATGTTCTCATAAACAATGCTCTCATATCAATTTGTCTGAATCCTAGGTTATCAAATTAAAAGTGCTTTAAAACTGTTCAATATACGGTAAGAACTCTTTGTTTAAACATTATTTTAATCATATTTTCATTCTTCTGCCATCCACACTGTGACATTTTAAAATGTTCTATACATATCCTATAAATCCGATTAAAATAAACAAACATAATTTCATTGACAAGCTTAGCATAACCGATGCTGTTTAAGGCATTACTAAATAAACTCAATTATTTTATGGGTCAGAGCAGTTGAAAACGGCAAATTGCTCTCATTAAATGTAAATGTCAGACGGATTCTGGAATGAATGCTGCTAGTACAGAGGCCATTATCAGGCTATAAAAATGCACATTTGTCTGTCACTATGATCTGAATCTATTGTCCATCTCTATTGCTTAGTTTACAAACAAAAAAGTTTGTTTTATGTGACAATTCCACAAGAGCACATAGATTTATTATAACAATATGTAATTTTGACATTTAGTCTTAGAGAAGAAACCCGCTACATGTTTTCATTAGTAGCAAGGGATCTTACATATGCACCAGAATAGCACGTACCAAGACCTTTGATATACCAGTCGTGGTTGGGGTGAAAAATAGCTTAACTGGACCCAGTGACAGGTATTGATCCCAGAGCAACCATGCATCAGTTTGTTTGTTTTTTTGTTTAACGACGCACTCAACACATTACAATTACGGTTATATCGGCGTCGGACATATGGTTATGTCGAGAAAAAACCCCAGTGGTTAGCTGACGGGGATCGATCCTAGACCGACCGCGCATCAGGCGGGCACTGTACCACTGGGCTATGCTGCCCGCTACCATGCATCAAGCGAGCACTTTACCACTGGGCTATGTCCCACCATGCCACTAACAGGCAAGAGTTTCCCTAAAAACATGCATAGATGTATAGATGAAGGGACACTGATGGTAATTTATGTAGCTGCAATATGAATTGCTGTATGTCAGGGGATATACTGATGGCAACAGCTGTAGATGCAATATGAATTGCTGTATGTCAGGGGCTTTACTGATAGTGATTGCTGTAGCTGCAATATGAATTTGCTGTATCTCAGGGCTTTTACTGATGGCAACTGCTGTAGCTGCAATATGAATTGCCGTATGTCAGGG
>JAECMU010089449.1:0-11488 GCA_016106625.1 Dracogyra subfuscus
TAGAAACTTAAAATAAAATTCACATATAAACCGCACCGTTATATAAACCGCCCCCTCCGATACGGAAAAAAAAAGTAGCGGCTTATACTCCGCAAAATACGGTATATAAAAGACCATGGTATATGATATCCTGTCTGTGGGAGGGAACATACAAACGATCCCTTGCTAAAAAAAACCCAATGTAGTGGGTTTCCATGACACCTGTGCAGGGATTTCAGCGGGGTTGGGGTTATAGACGAAGTTTATATGGGGCCATGTTTCCCTCAAAAATACATTTCAATTTTTTTAAGCTTGGGCAAGGTTTTAGTTGTTCTTACAAACCTGCAACAGTAGTTTGGGGCCGACCAAACTGTAGGACTGTAAGACAGGTTTAAGTTGTTCATACACACCTGTAACAGTAGTTTGGGGCCGACCAGACAGTGAGCACTGTTTCGTTGAAGTGCCACTTGTAGCCTTCCATGACTAGCTGGTGAGCTCGACATATAAGGTCAATGTCATTAGCCAGGTTGAACTGAGCCACCACGTCGCTGCCAAACAAATACCCTGCTCCTCTCGGACTCACTCCCCAGCCCTGCATATCTGTACGTTGAAAATAACATATAAAACAATATATGTAAACAATAAAAATAAACCAATATGAAAACAGACTTATTTAGCAGACTAAGTGCTTGCATTCACTCAAAAGACTGGTTGTTGTACTCAATTTTAAACAAATGTGATTTAATATACCAACCAGTCAGTTTGTTCGCAAGGAAAGGAAATGTTTTACACACTCACAACACATTTATTTACTGTTATATGGCGTCAGACATATGGTTAAGGACCACACAGATATTGAGAGATAAAACCCAGTCACCACTTCATGGGCTACTTTTTTTTATTAGCAGCAAGGAATATTTTATATGCACCATCCCACAGACAAGATAACACATACCACAGCCTTTGATGTACGTGCACTGGCTAGAGTGAAAAATAGCCCACTGATGAGGATCGATCCCATACTGATCAGGCATCAAGCGAACACTTTACCACTGGGATATGTTTGTTCGCAAGTGCTTGCCATCTTTAACATGCTACATCAAATTTCTACCAATTAAAAATAGACAGAGAACCCATATAACTGAGGTGTACACCAAGGAACCAGATCCTAATCAAGAATTGAAACATCAGAACTGACTTTTTTTAACACAGTTTGAAATGTTTTGCCAGTTTCTGTGTTTAATCGGAAACATTCTGAATTTTAAACTCAGTTCTAATCATAATATTTTGATATAAAACACTACTTCTGGTCAAAAATATAAACAAAACAATTTTATGTTTCATTAAAAACATGATATTGTTAAGTGGTTGATAATGAGCCGTTATATTAAAATTAAAGTATTAATTAGTATTTTCTGGCATTACTGAACTGAAGGTGGCCAAGGATTAACAATGCTTGACTGGTGACATGCATTACTGGAAAACAATAGCCCAGTTTACAGGTGTATCTGAAGAATGTCAACATTAGGCTACTACATGTATTTAAAAAATCTCTTCTGAACAGAAACTGGCATAAGTGTTAACATTTGTTGGTTGATTTTGATAAATCAATCATACATGACAGGGCTCATGCGCTGAAACTATTTCCCTTTAATAGGCTGGTTCATGATTACTCGAGGATACTAAAGATACTAGTAAAGACACTGTCCGACATATGGCAACACGGTGCCAAGTGAGCTGTGACAATAAACCAGTCGGGGTCTTGACGTCTGTTGTGTACTTTTGTTTTAGAAATAAGATTAGGTCCACAATATTAAGGTGACTTTGACGTCTGACTGTTGCTAATAACTTGGCGACTTGAGTTGAGTTTTGGTGGGGGGAAAAAACCCCGCTAATTTAGTTGGCAAAATTAGGACATGAATTTGATATAAGCATAAAACTAATTTGGGTTAGCAATACATAGTACTTACAGATTAGCAAACAAAAAACAAAAATCAGAAAAAAAAGAAGAAGAAACTCGGAATTTGTTTTTCATAACAATGAAGTACAGAGTGGTATAGCAACACACCTTCTGGGTCAGACCATAGTAAGTCACACATGGGGCCGTCGTGAGGGACTTCCTGCTTCCTATCTATGGCACGGATTTGGTCCATTGTCTGAATGGATGGTGATAATCCTCCATGAACACAGAACAGCTGAAAATATTCAGAGTTCTCAAACATTACAACAATGAAAAAAACAAAAACAAAACCCCCCAAAAAACAAAAAAACAATTGAGATACATCTTTTATTTCTTTTCTTTTCGTGTTTTATCATGTTTCTTATGATCTCAAAACTCTAAATAAGCTTCCTAAGAACAACCCACTGGATATACTTGTTAACGATATATGTAATTTTAATTACTTTTTGTTGCAGAACATTATATTTCATTTAAAGTCCAAAAAGGGAACAGATGAATTGATATGTAATACTACAATGAATAAATCTCATATCAAAAGGTATCCCATACCAACCAGAATTACACTGTTTATCTTGTTTGTTTTTTTAAATTACAATGGTTAAGTCTTTTCCTTAATGTCCAGCGATATAACTCACTAAACATTTGCAACTTTGCGATCTCATCGTGCAGTGCTAAAACACTTGTAAATAGGATGCTTTGTTGTCTAGCAGAACCTAAGAGAACTTTGTGAATTAGGTCACAGATTTATGAAAATCAGAAGTGGTGAGAGCTAAATCCTATGCACACACCTATGGTTAATAAAATACGGTCATACCTTGCCATCTATGATTGCTGATAAACTGAGGTAATCAAATATTTCTGTACAGTATCGCCAAACTGTGATGGAACCATATTTTCTGAGACATTCGTCGTAAAATCCATACACTTGTGTGATTTGTCGACTTTCGTGATTTCCTCGAATTAACGTGATTCTATCTGGATATCGGACCTGCAAATTAAAAACAGTTTATCGTTTGTCATATATATATGAATGAAACATTACAATTTGCAATGGTCACTGGTAAATTGGGTGAAAAAGTGGAGAAAAAAAAAAGTGAAAAAAAAGATGCAGAAGCATTACTCAAATTTCTATGATGGGTAATACATCTTTTTCAGTCAGAAAAAGATTGAAGGTAAAGTTGTAACTGATTAGGCAAATATACTACATAATGCATTGGTCAAAATGCTAATATGACCAACACAATTTTTTGTTGCATTTTGCTTTGTTGAAAAAAAGAAAAGAAAAAAAAGAAAAAAAACAATTTGAAAAATATATACATGATTAATTTGTTACTAGTATACAAACTAAACTTGGAAAGTTCTACTAACACTTTATACAATATTAATTCTGAAATAGGAATGTACGATTGTCGATAATATGTTGTCAAGATCAAACCGATTTTAACGAAAGACTCTAGTACCGTATCCTCAACCGAACTGTCTCTGTACTGCCCAAGATTTCTCTTAATTTTTTTACATGAAACCTAGTTTGAAATCGGCAAATGCAGGTATTAACTAAAATTGACAACAGGCTGTTGTTTGTACTTGGCAGAGCTATGGTGGCACAGACAACTAATCAAGTGTATACTTTTGATGATATCCATTAATAACAGACAAGTTTTTTAAAAGTGCATTTGAACTTGTATTTCATATTTCTATTAAGATGTTATAATATGATAACCAGATAATGTAACTTTAAGCAACATCTCTGATAACCCATGTACAAATTAACATAAATTATGGGCTTGGTAACCTTGGTAACAACACATTTATAAAGTTTACAATTCAAATGATTATTCCTTTACAAACATGTCGATTATTTGGCGTCATTCATATCACTTTTTCACTGGACTGATACTTCTGTGTGTAATTTTTGCCTATTGGCTAAATAAAACTTGAATTTAACTAATATTTTATAGGCTTCAAAATTCAGGTGATGATGATTTTGTTAATAAAAACATTTGTGAAAAACGAGGTACCATTCAACTTTTTTGGTGTGTGGTAACCTAATAACGTAAATGACTTATTTTGATGCCGAAAAAGGCATGTTTCTATTTAAGTAATAATGAAAAGCTGTTAGTCTCACCTTCAGAGCTAACAGCAGCAAGAACGTCTCCGCACTGTAAAAACCTCTGTCTACAAAATCTCCCATGAACAAGTAATTTGTGTCAGGAACATCACCGCCCACTTTGAACAATTCTTTTAAATCGTAAAACTGTCCATGTATATCACCACAAACCTGAAAGATAAACATTAAAATAATTACAGAACAGATATACACACACAAACAACATATCCAAATGGTTTAAGTACATAAAATGACTGATGCATATAATTATGCTATAACTTGTATAAGGTACCCGCTTGTGAAGATTAAAAGTCGCCAAGTAATGAAGTATGCTTTGTTAATGACACCACTAGAGCACATCAATTGATATATTGATGTCAAACAGTTGACAATTCTGACATGTAGTCTTAGAGAGAAAACCTTCCACCACATTTTTCCATTAGTAGCAAGTGATCTTTTATATGTACCATCCCACAGGCAGGATAGTACATGCCAGTAATATAATAACTAAAATATTGATCTAATCTTGAAATACTGATCCAATCTTCAAATACTAATCCAGCAGGGAACAATTTGTTTAGTATTGCTATGCAAATTTTAAAGACGGCTACACAATTTTAAAACATTAAACTGTATAACTAATCAATTTTCAATTAACTAGAAATACTGCTAATCAAGATTTTGAAAGCAAAATGTTCCCTAATCCAAACAAACCTAAATTATCAAAAATCTCCAGCAACTGCAACATCTTTGTCAAAATATATTAAAACTGTGAACATGTTGATCAGTCACGTTTCTATGGATAGGAAATGAATTACGTACTGTTACAGGAGAATCAACTCTCTGTACATTGCTCTCTTCGACAAGAATTTCACGAGCTTTTGCACATAGGGCTTTTACTTCACTTTCTTTAATAACTTCACACCGTCGAAGCTGCTCAATTTGCCTGAAATAAATGTATGAGAATTTATAAATGCCACTGGATGAAAATATCACTGGACAAAAATCACGAACAGTTTGCAGGATCTTAAAAAGTATACGAGTTTTTCATCAAACAATTTTGGCTCGCAAAATTTTCATCTCATCATATAAAATTTACTTGCAGAGTATGTCATACAGATAAACTAAAAGATTGTCTGTATGATAGTCCTGAATTACTTTCAAGGTATACCTGTATATATTCCTGCTGTGGCATAACAATGTTATTTGGTCATTTCATTAGTTTTTACAGTTCAAGTGAACCCATTAATATTAGTGTATGTATGTATGTATGTATGTATGTATGTATGTATGTATGTATGTGTGTGTATGTGTATGTGTGTTTGTATGTATGTATGTATGTATGTATGTATGTATGTATGTATGTATGTATGTATATATATATCAATGCACAAAACATAATAGACTAACACATTGGGAATGTTGTACTACTAACATATGAAAGTTATTAATATCCTACCTGTCTAAATCACTCATGTCACTCATGTTGCCTGTAAAACACAAAAATAAAAACAAATTAATAAAAATGTTACTTGTAAATAACATTTTTCATGATGATCAATTATGAGAGAGACTTCCATATTCTCCCTATCCTCTTCCACAGAAAACTAATGTTTTTCAATAACAGAGTGACACTAAAAGCATAATTTAATTAATTAATACTAATTATACTTAAAAAGTGAAAAAATTAGCTAAATATATTACATAAATAGAGCTGGGCGGTATTGAAATTTGAGGTTCGATATTGGTATATGGAGGGGGATTTACCTCATTATCAGTATTTATTCAGTATTGATAAAATACCAATACTGATACCGATATCGAAAAGTATTTTGGGTATACTTGGCTTTATATGTCTGCCTAAGTTAAGGCTCACAAAAACATTTCCACTAATTAAAATTCAATTCCATACTATAGGCTCTCGTTTGATTTATACCCAGTCCATTTTGCGTTCGTCAGATATATTGTTACTATGTTAGTGCTTTGCTAAATGGGGTTAAACAAAATTCAAAACCTAAATTTCTGCATTTTGAAATTTGCTTGGTACAGTAAATCAGTACTGATATGATACCGATACCGAACAGTATATATGGTATATCGGACGGTATAGATGGTATACCAAACAGTATATATGGTATACCGCCCAGCTCAATACATAAAGTAGTATTGTACTAAATTTAAAGTTGTTTAAATAGGTCTTCAAGATAATTTTTCACTATTACTGTCTAAAACATGTTTATATTTTTGACAAAAAGTTATTCTTGATGAAGTCTAAAAATGTGATTTGCTAAAATCAGTATATCTTTGAATGGCTTGGTGTATCTAACATCTACAAAGAGTTTTAGAAACTAGACATAAATAGCTTTCCTATTATACCACACAAGTTACAGAATTGACAAATTCTGTAATGTTTTCTCATACACATTTATATAATCAACATCTGATTTGTAGAACTTTGTCTGCTTGTTGTTGATTTGTGAAGTTTTTCTTAGTTTGAGAACATAAATTTACATTAACAATAAAGTTCAGATAAGTAAGTATTTAAATGGTTATAAGCACCTAAAACCGTTGTCATTTTTGTTTATTCCTTAAAATCATTGATACTGGGTCCACTTGACTCATAGAAATTGACTTAACATTTGGTGCGTGTGATCTTACACATGTCACTGTCAGATCAACAAGGCCAAATCTTATACCGTAATTTTAAGTTTAAGCCCTCTGATGTCAGAATTTTGTTTTCAATTATTATACTCAATCGGAAAATGTTTGTGCCTCTAATGAATAGTAGACATAATTCATTCATAAAATTAAAATAATTTTGAGTGTAGATTTTAAACTGTGTTAATTAAGAATCAATGCATTAGAAAATTAATTTTACACAATTTGAAACTATTCACTGGTATGAACGTAATGCTTAAATCTGTTTTGACATCAAGTTTTAGTGATGGATATTGGTAAAACATAGACCTGCCCAGAACACTTAACTAACTGAATTTTTCTTTCTAAAAATATATTAAACAAAGTGTATGTCAAGCGTGCATAGTTAAGTAAACTATATTACATATTATGAAGTAGCTTTAAAAATTAAAAATGACAAATACGCAGAAATGTAAACTATGGAATTTTCCAACATTTCCGTACACTGTGGCTTGTTTATATTGATGCCCAGACCGATTTCTTTTTTCAGTGTTTGAAAAAGTGTGCATTTTGAGCGGTTATGAATGCTGTAAAATATAGTAGGATGTTGGAAAATAATGAGAGATGCAAAAAAATAAAGGGAGGTAGCAAAACGGAAAAATATCTGCTTATAAACTACTGATCGAACCAAAATGTTAACTACCAAAAATTGCTCGTCTACCTTTATTTTTTGTTAGATTTTACTCACATTTTCCCCAGACAGACATCTAAGAAAAACCAATGCAATGATATAGATTCCACATACTAGATGATAATCATGTCACCAATATCGCATAGGGCAAATAGCATGTAATTTTGTGCCGGCTGCCATTTTGACTTTTTATGGAATATTCTCCAAGAAGGGTAAAAGGATATGACTTAACCTAGCAACGTCATAACATGTTATAATATAAAGGCAAACGTGATGATGTAACATTAATTTTTTAAATTATTTTTTGTTTGTTTAGATATACCACTAAAGATCATTGATTTTATACTAATTGTCACATACTTTGGAGGCTTTCACCACTCTTAAAGAGTATTCCATAAAAAATCAAAATGTCAGACGGCAGAAAACTGCATGCAATATGTATTTGCTGTATGCTATCTGAGCAAAGTTGATACGGGTGACATCGTTACAGTCTCATATGTGGAATCTGTGTCAATGTTATGTTTTTTTACAACCTGTGTGTGGACAAAATTTGGGGGAAATGTAACAATGCTCTGCTGCAATAATTCTTTGACGTTTCTATTTATTCAGTTATTGTTTGTTTCTATAATGTACGCCTTTCACGCTACATGTCGTAGGATGTGTTTAGTACAATATACGAAGAGTTCAGGCGCAAAACCCGCTAAACGCCAAAAACACAAAAAATGAGATTCTTGCATCATACTGTAGCTTTCAGTGCCTAGTATCTGAAAATAAAATCATTTTAATGCAAAAATCGCTAAGTCCCATTATAAATCCTACCAAAAGCTTGGCATTTTTTGCAGAACCCGCAACACGCCATAATGGCTCTTTTGCAAAAGCCGCAACATGCATTATGTCAACCAGAGCGCTGAATGATGTCACGTGATTCCAATATGGCGGCGTCAATATGAACGCTTGCTTCTATCAGTGAAAGTTGTAGTTTGTGTCTTAATAATTTAGCATATACAATGGAAAATTGCGATGAACTAGAGGAACCTGTTGTTCAATTATCTAGGCCACATCAGATGTTTTTCGTTACCACAGAGACTTTAAAATATTACTCTTTTATCTTTAAGAATTTTACAATAATTTATTCGAACACAAATGGGATAAAATGCTTGGGTGTCCTGATTAGGGGATTGGCCGAAGAGATAATGTTTATTAATGACCCAGGAAATATGACATTACTCTTGCTTTTCAGAGTCATATGAACCGCTTTAACACCATTCTACATTACTATGACAATTTTGAATAAAAATGCCATTTAGTTGGAACAATCTCCCATCACTTCCTGAGGCCACCCATGCCCTATTTTCTCACAACTGACAAATGTTATTATGCTGTTCTGAAGTTCTTTCGTAATTTCTAGTGTTTTTATGTTGTTCCCACTGAATGCTCCATAATACCAGTGTGGATTTAGCTGGTTTAAAAAAAAAGGATTACCATGGACTTTTTGCCAAAAAATTTAGTTAAAATCAATTAAAAAACCTATTTTCATTAAACTTAGATTTGTGGAAATTTGACATGTTATTAGTTTATTTATAACATTATTATAACCATTGAATAATATTGTTAAAGTGTTCATACTATATCCCAGCAAAAAACCCACATTTACACGAAAAGAAGTAAAATGGACTTTTGCATTAGAACTCTTCATATGCAGTAAAGATAATCTGTAGCCCTTCCCTTTCAACTTATTTGGTTTCTGTTTGCTTTACCAATTAAGTGTACAGAAGTATTTATGACAAATGTTTCACCAAGTTGAATCAAGTTGAGTCTAAAACAACACACCTTGTTTGAATGACATTTGTTGTTTTGGTGAAAACAAATTTAATGTACATTTAATTATACTGAAGACAAGTTTTTATTTTATTTCCAGGTTAGGCATATGGGGATAACATCGTGACATGTGAGAAAATGTACGAGCGAGTGGATGAAACGTCTGCATGACATTGATAATGAATACACAGTTAATAAAAACTGGATATTAATGTTGAATTCTAACTCTATGTTACTGTTTTGGTTATAGTATACCACAAAATGGGATGTGGTGAACTCGTATGGAAACTAACTCGTATGAACGGAAAACTTGTATGGAAAAACTTTGGTGAACTCGTATGGGGATGTATGAATGTGCAGATAATATATATACTTTGATATTTCTCTTAAATGTGTATTTTGACACTTGTTTTGTATGCATGCTTCTTATTTATGTCAACATCAGTCAACTATTTGTGTGTCAGCCGCAGTTTGTGCGTCAACGGCAGTCATCTATTTTCGAGTCACCTGTGGTCACCTATTTTGTCATGTTAGCGACACTGCAAGCGGATTTGTCGAACTCTGCATAAAAACTATACGCAAGTTGCTATACAGTATTGGATATATATCAGTTTATAGTATCCATAAGAGTTCAGTGCATTTTCCCCCATACGAGTAAGTCTTCCATACGAGTTCACTTGTTGATTTCCATACGAGTTCACTGCATTTCCCCCATACGAGTAAGTTTTCCATACGAGTTCACCCCAAGCCCCACAAAATAATGTTAAGAAACAATTACAATGTCAAAGAACTATTCATTATTTCATGTTTCTAAAAAATGCAGTCATCGAGTGAATGAATTGTCGTTATTGTGACTGTCCGAGGTGAGTGGACAAACCGTCTGGAAAGCAATGGTACTAGTAGGAGCAGTGGACAAAATCTCAAAATGTGTGTGGTCAACAATGTGAATTCAACATTGACAGTCACATTGACTCACAATGTGTCTATTGATAGTAATAATAATCATAATCATGATAATGATTATCATAATGACATTGGACTGTATTGTACTATTTGTACTTGTAGTGCGTTTTTTTTTATATTTTTATATAAAAGTACTGTTAATATGCTGTTCTACTCATCATTTGTAATAAACGAAATCAGACAAAAAGAGATTCTACAAATTCAGAACTGAAAAATTAAAATTAAAAACAAATCGGAGGAAAAGTAATCATGAATCTGACCGGGAGTCGGGACTTCATGATTCATTTCATGACGTTTGTCAGCGTGTTTCATTACACAGATCGATCTTCAACAAAACACATCAGTCTAAAATATGAATATAGTTTAAAGAAGATAACGATGTGTATGATTTTACAGATACGTTAACAAATTGGATTAATCTGAACATTTTACCTGAAATTTTCTTCGACTAACAAAAAATACTATTGTCAGAAAACCTGAAATATATTGAACTCTCGTGAAATCTCGTAGTTTCGCGTTGTCTACATTGGGTCTTGCTGAAAACAGAATAGGCCTATGATCGTGTCTACTACGCAAAAATATGTTACGGTATCAAGTGCATTTTTATTTTTAAAAAAAATTCCCATAAGATTGACTGTGATTTTCGTAGTTAAAATTAAAGTGCGAAATGAAACAGATCAGTAAGCAATCATGCTGCAAAGTGGCAAAATTTTGGGGGGTATTTTTTATTGGGCCCAAAACAAACCAGTCCTGTACGAGCTCGCCCCTAATGGTTAATGTACAGTATAGTATATTATAATTTTGTATAAAATCAATAATATATTACAAAAACAACACTAAAAACTAAAATATAAAAAAAAACCCCTCCCTAAAAAAACCAAACAACAACATACCAACAAAAAAATGTCATCAAATCCAACGGGTACCAGATGTTTCTCCCCCCAACAAGTTCGCCTCCACTTAATACCGTTCGCCCCATATGCCAGTTCGCCCCCAGTCAGTTCGCTCCAAATCTCATGTCAATTCGCCCCTAAAATTTATTTTTGAAATAAAAACTAGGTAAGTATTTAACATTGAATGATGTGTTTGAAATAAAAACTATTTAATCAAGTGAAAACGGAACGGAACGAGAACGAGTTGATCCGCCTCACGGTGTGAATAAGCGCTGTTTGCATGTCCACGTGACCATTTTGCCGCTTTACTTTACAGAACAGAACAGAACCTTTATTCACTCAGAACACCATCGGTGTTACATTTGAGGTGGTTAACAAACAAATTCATATAATATAATTACAATACGTGTATATGAGTAAATAAATTACATAAATTCGTT
>JAECMU010089460.1:0-18635 GCA_016106625.1 Dracogyra subfuscus
ATGGGTAGGAAGCTAGGGAAGAGGGAACAATGGAGGGAGGATAGGAAGGGAAGGGATATAATTTTAACAGAAGAGAACAGAAGGGAAGGGAAGGGAAAGGATGGGATAGGAAGGAAATTGAGAGGAGGGGTAGGGAAGGGAGGATAGAAAGGAAAAGGAGATAATTTTAATAACATCTCAGGACATTTTAATCTACATTTATTTCAGTGTCTAACACATATGTATGAACACTTGATCTATAAAATGAAAGAAGAGGAAATAAAGCTCACTTGTCACCTGATCTAGAGAATGAAAGAAGAAGAAATAAAGCTCACCTGTCACCTTCCTCCAAGGCTCCTGCTGCCCCACTGCCCTCACCCGCCCCCGCACCCATCTTGTGTTGGAGGAACCAGAGGACGCCGCACTGCTTGGTGAAGTAGAGAGAAACGTCGATGACGACGAAGAGGATGATGAGGATAGCGATGAGAATCCCCACAATCGCCCCAGTCGCGAGGCCGGCATGGGCTGCAGGGAAAAGAGTCGATCATCAACAGACAACACATACCATGGTATTACTACGACTCTACTCTAATGTTCACTATATTTTAAGGTGGATGACAGTCATTTTTTCGCACCCTTGTTTTGGCTTCATACCCAGTCAGTAAATAAAACATATCCAATGGTAATTTTTTTATATGATGTATTTGACAAAAGGTACTTTTTATTTCTTTCATCTTTTGAAACTTAAAATTAATATTTTGTCCAGAATTATGAAAATAAATACCAACCTGTAAACAGCATTGTCTGCTTGTTATAGAAATGTGTCAGGGGTCAAGGTTAACAGACCAGATTTTATTTTAATGTGGCGAAGCATTGTAATAATATAGCTAATCTTGAATTTGAATGACATCAGTATTCCAATTACGTCACTTTGAATCGCCTTACAATAACCATACACTGGGTATATGACGTTTCCGTTTTAAGAATGCTGGAAAAAAATCCAATCCAAACTTGCTATGAAAATGTTTTGTTTGAACATTACTAATGCACCTGAATGTGTTTGAAGACAATCTTGAGATTTAAAAATTGTAACTATCGCGAAATATGGATTTTAAGTGAAATTACGGTAAGATATGCTATATTTATTGTGTACGAACCCAAAACAAGGGTGCGAAAAGTGACAGTCATCAACCTTAGTACTCTGATGACAAAATGATGCATAACTGTCAACAGATATGTTACTACATTTTTTTTATTACTTCAATAACAGACTAGAGCACAGTCAACAGACATATTACCTCTCTGATAACAAAATAGTTCACTGTCACCAAATAGAACACTGTCAACATGCAATACAAATATTGAATAGATAGCAGACCCATTACCATTTCACTTTAAAATGATGTCATCAATAACCGTCATATTAATATAATACTACAGACATGTTAGTTTCACTTTAAAATGATGTCAGAAATAACAGTAATATTAATATAACACTACAGACATGTTAGTTTCCGTTTAAATGATGTCATAAATAACAGTAATATTAATATAACACTACAGACATGTTAGTTTCACTTTAAAATGATGTCATCAATAACAGTAATATTAATATAACACTACAGACATGTTAGTTTCACTTTAAAATGATGTCATCAATAACAGTAATATTAATATAACACTACAGTCATGTTAGTTTCAGTTTAAAATGATGTCATCAATAACAGTAATATTAATATAACACTACAGACATGCTAGTTTCAGTTTAAAATGATGTCATCAATAACAGTAATATTAATATAACACTACAGACATGTTAATTTCACTTTAAAATGATGTCATAAATAACAGTAATATTAATATAACACTACAGACATGTTAGTTTCAGTTTAAAATGATGTCATAAATAACAGTCATATTAATATAACACTACAGACATGTTAGTTTCACTTTAAAATGATGTCATCAATAACAGTAATATTAATATAACACTACAGACATGTTAGTTTCACTTTAAAATGTTAAATAAAATATTAATATTACAACAACAGAAAAAGCAGAAATGAAATTTAACATAAATGAATTAAAAGGTAAAAAGGATTACTCAAACCCAAATATGGGTAAAAGTACCAAAGATTACCTGTGAGTAGTCAAGCACAAAATACAGTGACAATATATAACGTACATTCAGTGACAATATATAACGTACATTCAGTGACAATTATTGGTACACGTGTATAGCTGTCAACCTATAAATACAGCAATTTAATATCCACCAAACAAATAAGTGAAAAAACTTAACATTTTACTACACTAATCCACCACCGACATGCAGACCAAATAAAAAACACAACACAAACACAATGCATATATGTACAGACACAATCAATCAGGTGGCCGTCTTGCTATTATGTTGATCTGTGTTTATAATCCTAAGTGCTTCTAAGTGCATAGTTCAATCTGTTGTAATGTGAATCTTGTATAACAACCACTTGTCTATAACGGACAGTCAAAATGAGCAGTCTGCACACCTTCACTGTGTATGTAGAAAGGATTCACCCACAAAGTATACACCAACCATTGTAAGGTACAGTGACAAAGTCAAACTTGTTTTGTTTAACGACACCACTAGAGCACATTGACTTATTAATAATTGGCTATTGGATTTCAAACATCTGGTTTACTTTTGAGTGGAAACCTGCTAAATCTTTTTTCATTAGCAGCTAGGTATCTTTTATATGTACCATCCCACAGACAGATAGCACATACAATGAGAGTATAATAACCCCATTATTAAAATAATAAATGTATTCATTTATATTGTGAAAGGTAAATATATTAAATTATGATTACAAAATATTAAATCCAAATAATTTCATTTACTGTTAACAAATTTACATTATTATTATTATTATTATTATTATTTTTTTTTTTATAGCATTGCAGAATTAGCAAATTACACCTTTCACATTCCCCAGGAAGATCTACCAAAGACAGATCCAAATGGTTGCTACACAAGATGCACTTCACACCAAGTTTGACTATGCATGCATTTGACCACCCAAACACCTGTGAGATACAAGCAAGAAGATTTTTTTTGTTTTTGTTTTTTTTTGTTTTGTTTAACGACGCACTCAACACATTTTAACTACGGTTATATCGGCGTCGGACATATGGTTATGTCGAGAAAAAACACCAGTGGTTAGCTGACGGGGCAAGCAAGAAGAAGGCAAAGACAGATACAAACATAGACATGCAGACAACAATGAAATTTGATAAGACGTTTCTCTTCCAAGCATCCAAAGATATGGATTAATTTGTCCATAGCTATGTACCAGTAATGGCAAGTCGAAATTTTAAAATAGCAAAAGTGTGATTGTTAAAGCAGCAACCTCTGGTACACATGTTCATGTGCACGAAGTATAGCACAGTGTAGCACCAGATTTGAGGCGTCATCAAAATGATTTGAAAACTGAAGGAAAAAGCTTAATGACAAGATCAAAGTGACATGCCAGTATTCCAGGCCATTCTAATTAAATAAAATAAAATAGATGTTTAACGACATCTAATTAAATAAATATTACTTATCAAATGCATTAAATATTACTGCAATTCTAATTAAGTACATGTACTAATTAAGTGTCACTCTCAGTGCAGGACGAGTGGCTCATTAGTGAACAGGAAATATCTTAATTAATTATACACACAGACACACACACACATATACACACACACACACACACAGACACACACACAGACACTGACAGACACACACACACACACACACCACAAACACACTCACAGACATACACACAAAACACACACACAGACATACACACAGACAGACAGACAGACATACAGACACACACACATTGCCCACCACCTTCAGTTATGCCAGCGATCTTGAGCACAGCTTTTTTTCTTTTTGATATTTCCAGGTTTTCCTGTTTGGACAGCTCATCCTACCACTACTATCCACTTCCACATCCCAGTCCTTGTCTCTCCAGCTTCCAACAAGTGTTGGTCTCCTATTGCAAATCAAGTAACAAGCCTGCCATTGCCAAGCACCTTATACTTGTGTATTAATTAGAGGCTTTACCATAAGCCAATCACATAAGTTTGCTGCAAGACCCACTTTTGATAAGAAAGGAATGTAATGTTCCGTTCTTTTGACACTAGTTTGCAAAACAAGTAAAACAGGAATGAAAACAGAGAAGATATTTGACACCCCAGCACATCATAAACTGCTTACTTGGTGTCTTAACATTAGATTATTTAAACATTTGGTTGATAGAGACAAACCCAGATGCCATTGTATAGGCACTTCTTAGCCACGAAGCAGCAAGAGTAGTTTTATAATCACTTTCCCAGACAGGACAGTACATGCCAAGGCCTATGATGTACCAGTTGGTGGACATTGAGACTGAAAACAAGTCCACCAAGGGATATTGGATATTTGGTAATTTTGACACAGACTTAAAGGAAACCCAATAAATGTTTTCATTAGTAGCAAGGGATGTTTTATATGTCCAATCTGGCCTCCTGCTGTCTAGACAGTGTCCAATCTGGCCCCCACCTGTCTGGACAGTGTCCAATTTGGCCCTCACCTTTCTAGACAATGTCCAATTTGGCTCCACCTGTCTAGACAATGTCCAATTTGGCTCCACCTGTCTAGACAGTGTTCAATCTGGCCTCCTGCTGTCTAGACAGTGTTCAATCTGGCCTCCTGCTGTCTAGACAGTATTCAATCTGGCCCCCACCTGTCTAAAACAGTGTCCAATCTGAACCCCACCTGTCAAGACAGTGTCCAATCTGGCCTCCTGCTGTCTAGACAATGTCCAATCTGGCCTCCTACTGTCTAGACAGTGTCCAATCTGGCTCCACCTGTTTAGACAATGTCCAATTTGGCTCCACCTGTCTAGACAGTGTCCATTCTGGCCTCCTGCTGTCTAGACAATGTCCAATCTGGCCTCCTGCTGTCTAGACAGTGTCCAATCTGGCTCCACCTGTCTAGACAATGTCCAATCTGGCCTCCTGCTGTCTAGACAGTGTTCAATCTGGCCCCCACCTAAGACAGTGTTCAATCTGGTGCCCTACCTGTCTAGACAGTGTCCAATCTGGACTCCACCTGTCTAGACAAGTGTCCAATCTGGCTCCCACCTGTCTAGACAGTGTCCAATCTAACCAGTGTAATCTGCCATATATACACAATCATATCCTGTTTTGCTGAAAAATGAATTTGAACTTATGCTTGTGCTTGTCTACGTGTGAACAATGTCTGAATGGGGTTCGCACAATGGTTTTTAATATGGCGTTTAATCGGTTTTTGCTATGAAAGTCTTCATTTTGTTCAGTATTGCGTCAAAATTTTAAAACATTAAACAGTAGTTGCTAATCAATTTTCATTTGCTTAGAAATATTGTTAATCAAGATTTTGAAAATAAAATGTTCCATGCATACAGGCACTTGGTAAATGCAATACTAACATCTGCAAATCTGATTGGTTCTCGATGTGGTGTCAGTCAAGTAAACATGACATATAAAATCCAGTCTAATGAGCATTTTTTTCTGCTCCATGTGGTTGAAACTGGTCCTGCTAGAACGTTAATTCAGCACAAACCAACTCTGACGATAATGACTTTAAATGATGCATGAACACCATTCAAATGTAAAAATATCCATAGATGTACTTTTGTGCAAAACTATTTCAATCCTCTTTCTAAAGAAGAATACAATCACAACTTTAACACAAGACCTTAAACGAAAGAAGCAGTTTATTTAACGACGCACTCAATGCATTTTATTGACACTTATATGGTGTCGGACGACACAGATATTTGAGGGAGGAAACCTGATGTGTATTCTTTAAATTTTGATTAGCAACAAGGGATCTTTTATATGCACCATCCCATAATCAGAATAGCACATACTACAGCCTTTGATGTACCCGTCATGGTGCACTGGCTGGATTGAGAAATAACCCTATGGGTCCACGGACGGGGATCGATCCCAAACCGACCATGCATCAAGTGAGTGCTTTACCACTGGACCGTGTCTCTCTCCCTCCCAATCCCACACGTCCTTAAAGCGACAGAACATAGTTCTTTAACACTAAAACATATTTTTCACTATAATAGCCAGTTTTGATTATTTAAATTAGAAGTATGTACATTGTATCATTTAGACATCGTATTATTTAGAACATTCATTTCCGCACACCTGAAGTGGTTCTGGTCATCCAGGTTTTTGCAACAATTTTTTTTTCATAATTCTAAAAACGAATGTTCGTCTGAGAAGTAAAGGTTATTGAGACTAGCTCTTGTTTTATGGCATTTCCCCCATTTAAACATCACAGACTTTAGTTTCTCTTGGTTATAACAGTATTCACATGTGTTTGCAGGTTTGTAGATTAACTTAACTTAGTGTCCATTTTCAGGGGCTGAAACTAGGGTATGTGCCTTTAAGGCCCACTTTTCATCAACGCTGCCAAATGTCTGTTTTCACCAGCAGCTATATAAAATCTGACATCAACATAGTGTACTCATAGGCCATAGTAAAAACTTTAACGCTATGACATTACCAAACTGAAGAATTCACAGGCACTGAATGCATGTGCATGGAATAGAGTATATGGACAAAACAAAAGTGTGTTTTGTTTAACACCACCACTAGGGCACACTAGTATTTATGGGTCGCAGTAAAAACTTCACGTTATGACATTACCAAACTGAAAAACAAAAACTCAAGGGCATTGAAAGCCTGTGCATGGAATCAAGTATATATGGACAAAAATAAAAGAGAGTTTGTTTTGTTTAACACCACCACTAGAGAACATTGAAATATATGGAAAAAGTACAGAGTACATGCACTGTACTGATAAACACGCTTGATAAAACCTGCAAGTTTTTCATCATTAAACAAGACCAGGAACAGTTTTAATCAGGAATGAATGTTTAACGACACCCCAGCACGAAAAATACATTGGCTATTGGGGGTCAAACTATGGTTAGTGCTCTCCAGTCCCAACGCCCCCCCTCCCCCAACCAATGTTTTAATCAATACTAAACACAGAATTCTACAATAATATGTAGAGTTTTCATTTCCAATGAATATTATTCAATACATGACAAAAGACAAAACACATTTACGAATAAAATGTTTTTTTGTGGTTTTTTGTTTATTTGAACTGAACGCTAATGAAAATACACGAACATGAAAATGTTTAATTTGCAACAGATGACTAAGCTCCGACTATTACAGCACAATACACTCAACGCACACTGTCAACAGAAAGTTCGACCTATCTACACTTAACATCATAAGGCAAAAATTGTATTATGACAGTTACAATGGGTAAATACAGGTAAACCAATTGCTACTCTGCTTAGTGTTTCAACAGTACCTAACTTCAAAACGACTGCAGAAATATCTTACAAAACAATTTAAAAAAGGGGGACATGCAATGATGCATTGAACAAGTGGAGTAGCACTTTCAAGATTAGATTATCAAATTAAAAAACCCAGAAACAAAGTAATAGCAGAAAAAAGGATGACAAATGAAGTAGTGTTATAGCGTTATTTGGTGATATTGTTAGTCCATTAAATCTAGAAAACATTTCACCTTTTCTAATTTTTGAAAAAAATAATTTCAGTTCAACTTTTAAAGAAATAATTTCCAATTCTATTATTTAGAAAACAAATTTCAATTCTACCTTCAAAAAGGCATCAACATATCTTATTTTTGTAAATGAATTATAATATAAGTTGATAAAGGGAAATTTTAAATGAAGTTTTAAGACAGGAATTTCCAACCAACTTATTCAGAATACTCAATAGATTACATGCACAGAGTTTCTCAGAATATCATAATATTCAACAAAATTACTTAGAATACTTAAAACAAAAGTTATAATGGAGAATTCAAATTTAAAATTGTAAGGAAGATTAAATTAGAAAATGTAATGAGGTTCCAAATAACATTTACACAAAAGTTGTTGCTGGATCCACAATTAATACAACACTTTCAGTTGTTACAAATTATGACAAATAATGATCAGGTATCTCACTTTTATATTTTGCTAAACATTAAAAACTAATGTACTAAAGTCTCTAATATAGACCAAACTTCTAATATACAAATAAATAAATTTTGATATCTTCGAGAAGACCATTTCAGATCTTTCTCTCGTAGTATACATGTATTTCAATAAGGAAATTTAAAAACAAAAAAAAACATGAAAGAAAAAATGCAATAAAAAGATGTGGATTTCAAATTATTTTAAAAACTATCAGCAAAGTTGATTCCTAAACATAAACATTATGCATTATCTGTCAACAAAATGTGCATACATTATAATTCTTTAGTAGATGAGGTTTGCAAAATTCAGTGTTGATTTAATTTATTCCAAATCTAAACAAAAATATGATGCAACCAAACACTTTATACAAACAGGCCATCATAAAAACCAAACAAAAGAGAAGAGAAATTATTTATCATTTCACTTTAGCTAGTTTTCCAGTTTTATTTACACATCGTTACAGTAAACAGTGTTACCAAGCATACGGTTATATCTGCATACACACAGCACGTCCACACAACTAGCCAATGCTCTACACAATTATACTAATTAGCACTTCATTATTACTACACGTACTGTACGTCATATACTCCAATATACATGACACACCATAGCATACCAGGCAGTAGGTATATTAATATACAATATATCAGTATGCCATACCAGATGTCTTACATACATGGTGTACCAACACCCGTATTATACTATTATACTATACCAAACATACTGCATGGTATACCAGTGTACAATACCTGACATACACATGTATTGTATGGTATACTATATCCAATATATATTTATAGTATACAGGCATATATATGTGATATATTGTATACTGGTGTACAATAACATATTGTACAGTATTTGTAAACTGGTGTACAATACCCAACATATTTTATGGTATATTGTAAACTGGTGTACTATAGATATTGTATGGTATATTGTATACCAATATATTACGAAACCTACTGCATGTTGCACCATGGTATTACATGCAATATACTGTAAGGTGTACCAGTGTACTACAGTGGACTTACTGTATACTTGTATGCACTATTATTTGTACTAGACACTACATGTATATACTGCACATCTTTGCTGCCAGAAAGCAAGATAATGTGAGAAAACTTCACACCTCATTATCAACAGCATTAGGCAACCCCGACCGTGTAGAGAGTAAACAGTCACTCGATATCACAACCTAGCTTTCAAACCATTAGCCAGTCTACCCGGTAACAGAGCAGCTACGCCAGCCAGCAACAGTTAAACAAATTATATTCATTTTCCCTCCATTTAAATTAAAAAACATTCTTACTTTCCCTACATCTCAACTGTTACTAAGATCATAATTCGATATATATATATATATAAATTACACGATATATGTTAATGTATCTCCCACCCACCTACGTGATATCTTGTGACAGTTTCAACTATACATGCAAATCAATCAACTCACAGAGACAAAATATGTGTGACCTACGACCTATGAATACCTTGATTGCAACGTTGCATAGTTGGGACATTAAGACTGAGTGGAATAAATCTGTACTAGCACAGTATAAAGTATAAACAGTTCTCACTATTATCTTCAGTCACAGAAAATATTAATAGAAACAAGAAAATATAGTCTTACCACTGGTTTTGGGATTAAACTTGTATAAATAATAATAATTTAAAAAAAATGTTTTAAGCTTTGTTTGTAATGTAGCTTTCTTTCCTTTTTAAAAACAAGAGTTCATTTTAATTATGTATGATAATACTTCCAATTATCAAGGATGAAAAAAAGAGAGTGTAAAGTTTATTTTGTTTAACGACACCTTCAGAGTGCACTGATTGTTAATTATCAACGACGAAATTATAAATATAAATATTAAACAAAATTATGTTTCATAGTTTTAGTATATTTCGTAATCCTGAAGCTTTTTTTTTTTATAAAGAAAAACATTAATTAATTATTATATAAAAAAAATCTATATCTTAAAGATGATTGCCAAGTTTAAAACAAAAGATTTTACAAAAAATGTTAGAAAATTCACCAAAACAACATTACAGTTGTCTAAAAATCATCTCTCTCTTTTTTTTCTTTCTTTTTTTGTTACTAGGGAACAGGGTGCCAAATGCTATTTGAGAGTGTAAACAAATTTCCCAATCATTATCAGCTAAATCCTGTTCTTAGGATGATCCCTGAAGGAGATTAAGTACAAAGTATTGCATATCAAATCCACCAAGTACTATCCAGAGGCATGGAACAATTGTACAAGAAATGATTATGGAGCTAAAATACAAAATACAAACATCACAAAAATAAAATCCACACTAATCTATCTAAATTTGAGCCATCTAGTTTTGTCATTGAAATCAGACGTTGAGTATTTGACGAGGTTAATATACAAAGCGTTGCCACAGAAAAGCCCAACCAATGAAATCAGCAGTGTTGTCATAGTAACACAATATCCCTGATTGATGATTGCAAAAAGGTCCAACACAAAAACCAAAAAGGTACATTCCAACCTATGTGTGCTGTTATCATGGAAAATTCTCTCCCTTACTGAGAATTCTCTCCCTTCCTAAATGAGACTGATCTCCCTTACACCAAACAAACCATAACCTTCCCGTAACATTGTATCCATGCAAGAAATTGAGTTTTTAAAAACAAATTTCCATGCTAGATAAGTTCAAATATTATGTCTTCTTTGAGTTATTTCAACCAATATTTTTTCGTAAATGTCTTGGGTGAATGGCTGACGTTACTGTACACAAATCAACACATCCAAAATATTTTTAAAAGCAGACACTCATATTTAATCATTTAAATTTTCAATATTTGATTTATGGCTAATCTAATCTATATGTAAAAACAAATCTAATTTACTAGCTGCTGTTGCGTCATTTTCAAACTATGTTTTTTATTTCTACATTATAAATTGAGAGAGTTTGCAATGAAAAAGAAAGAAGTGAAGTAAATATTAATGCACCAATATGACAAATGTGAACTTTACCTATAAAACCATGAAACAACAGTGTTTAGTGAAAAATTTAATTAACACTGATACAACATATGTTTTTTTGTTTTTTTAAATAACACAATAAAAAGCATACATTATCTCGAAAGAAAATGATCAATTAACTTTATGAAAACAAAGTTTGAAGTAACTTCATGTTTCACTACACGTGCATAACTAATAAAATACTAAATTTCAATAGATTTTGGAAAATGTCTAAAATGATTTACATTAACTGAAACATTTCTCATACTGATCATTTCTTTTTTTTAAATGATGAAAAATGGAAGGGATACAACTTACTTAGCTCTTCAAGAATTATTGCTCTGACTAACAATTTACTAACTGGTGAAGTAACTTAAAACAAAGTGAGTATATTTGTGCCACATCTACGGGTATATTCTTACAAGAACCTCCAAAAACATTAATATAAACACAAACATTTTATTCAATCATCTGAATTTACTAAACACTAATGAGTAACATTTGTGGAATGTAGCCAATATATACATCACAGTTATTGTCAAGCACAACAACAAAAAAGGGAATTGTAAATCATAATCCTGTGAACTACCATATAACCCAATGTTATGTTCTCAGCGAAGTCTTACTTTACCATATAACCCAACCTTATGATGTCCATATAAGCCAGTCTTATGATCTCGATGAAGTTTAACTACCATATAAAACAATCTTGTGATGTCGGCAAAGTTTTATTCTATCATATAAGCCCATCTTATGAACTCTTACTAACATTTTTACCAACCAAGTTTAATTCATGGAATACATTAGTACTCAACGATCTTCAACGCTATTCCAGAAATGTTGAAATAAAGCACCGTTTCCTTTATTATGTTTTATTATTACTTCATGAACATGAATTATTTTTAATTATTTAGTGTGTGTGTTTCTGTTTTGGAGTCTTTCATAAAGTCCAAAAAAAGCCTGATTGTGTTATTACATATATTTTAAAGTAATACCCAACCTCTCTAGAGGAGACTTTCTGCAATCATTTTACTGTCCACCATGGAACCTATTTCTGGTACCATTCACTGATTGGAGTCACCGAATCATTAATTATCAAAATTAAAATATTAAAAAATACACAGTTCACAACACAAATACGAACACAACACCTATAAACACACACTGTTTGATGTGATGACAAACTTATACATGTCGGCCAATACACTGCCTTAAAACCAGACAGTACTTATACATGTCAGCCAATGCACTGCCTTAAAACTAGACAGTACTTATACATGTCAGCCAATGCACTGCCTTAAAACCAGACACAGTACTTATACATGTCAACCAATGCACTGCCTTAAAACCAGGCACGGTACTTATACATGTCAGCCAGACATCGGCCAACATCCAATATATTACAATTTACAAATCAATGCAGACACATTCAGATGAACTAATTAAATGTCAAAGGTGGAGTGGACCATGCCCCCCAACCCCCATGCCCAACAGGAATAGAACCAAGAGCCCACCATGAACACTAATCCAGCGATCCTTAACAGGTATCAGGTTGACAGGTAAGTCAGTAAAGAGAAGACGACTAGTTTGGAGATCTGAGAATCTTATACATGTAAGTTTTAAGTCACTTGCCACAAAGGACAAGTAATGGTCCAATCCACCTACGTGCAACATCTAATATATTAATGTGCCGACAGTACATAGCGCTCAACTCAACTGATGAAAGTAAATGATTATGTGCCGACAGTACATAGCGCTCAACTCAACTGATGAAAGTAAATGATTATGTGCCGACAGTACATAGCGCTCAACTCAACTGATGAAAGTAAATGATGTGACATTAATAATACTGTTTTTACAAAAGACAATGAAAAAAAAATGGGAATTCAAAAACAGAAAGAGTGTGAGAGAGAAATGTAACAAAAATGGGACAATATAAACCAAAATATAACAAGACAAATGGTGCCAATATGTTTCTCCTACAAAATCCTGTTACAACACTTGTTAATCAAATGAAGAAAAAAAAATAAAATGTTTTATTAATTGCTTCTAACCTGATTATAGTCAATTTGCATAAATTCACATAAAAGATAATATGTAATAAAAGTAAACTTATTAAATTATAAGATAATTACAGACATAATGAGTAAAAAGTAAAGTCTCATAGTTTGTGCCGACTACAAGAAGCATTTTACACACATTATCATGAGAGAAGCAAAAATGAGAAATATTATTTAAAACATATGTTAACACTACGCTAACTTTGATCTATGTCGTATGAACTGTAAGCCTGTAGCATTTAATATCCGTAACATATGAACTGCAACACAACTTAAAACACACATAAAGTTATTGTTTTCTTTTTTTCCAGTAACAAACACATTTACAAGTAAAATAGAAACTCAATCAACATCAGTAAAAATATTTCTTTTTAAAAAGTCTATCAAAAAAATAAAAGTAACCAAAAAAGCTCTTGCTATGCATACCTGACAGAAAAAGGGGGAGGGGAGAAGAGGTTTTTCTCTCTCATTATGCCAATAGTTTGTCTCACAAACATACATGTAGTTATTACTGAAGCATAAAATGAAATATTCAATTCACATGGTAATCAATGTATGCCATTTAACAGTAAAATGTATTTATCACATGGCTGTCTTTTGTTTTTGTTATCTAACCTTACAAAATACGCAGATATAAAAGTAATTTCACATGTCCAAAATGAATATATTAGCAGTGGAATGTCATTAACAAGTTTCACAATTTCCTACTGCATACATAAAGCAAAAGAGCAGTATACAAACACCCAATCTTGCTGTCTAAATACAAAAGCGGGTGTACCACAAGTTTCAGTACTTAGACCATTACTGTTTTTAGTAATTATATATTATAATGTTTGTAAAATGTTTATGGATTCTACGACAAAGTTTAACAGAAGGTAAAGCAATTTCAGACAGTGGAAGTCTTCATACATCTATAAAACACTAACGTTGTCAATTTAATTGAAATGCCACAAAGTGCAGTTGAGGTCTGTTGTCCAAGAGCTTCATTAGAGATCATCTGAACATGTGGTAGTAGTTCATTACACTGCACCATATACTTTGAATCATGTAATATGCCTTGTATTGGGATTATTCTGAACATCAGGGAAATGAAGACTTTATTTAGACACAAACATCTGATTAACACCAAAATGTATGTATATATGTACATGTATGTGTATATATGTATGTCTGTATATGTATGTCTGTATGTCATATATATATATATATATATATATATATATACACACACACATACACACATATACATATACACATACAAATACACATATACATGTATAATAATTTACAGTTCAACATCAGTTGTTTTCAAAGATTTGGAAATTCTCAAAATGAAGCCAAGTTGCCAGAACCAGTACCATGCTAGTGACATATGCTACCATCCAGCTATGTGATAAATACACTGCACTTGTCACACATAAATTACAACTGTTATTAAGGCCCAATTTAAGCTACCAGTATTATACAATGGTATACATCATTCCATACACACAAGTACCTGCTAACTGTTCAAACGAGAAATCTCAACATATTATTATGGCATAAGCATGGTACACATAAAAGTTAAAGTCTGTTATATTTAACGACACCACTAGAGCACATTGATTTATTAATTATTTGCTAATGGATTTCAAATATTTGGTAATTTAACATACGGTCTTAGAGAGGAAACTAGCCACAAATTCAATTAGCAGCATCCCACTAACAAGACAGCACATATCACGGTCTTTGATAACACCAGTTATGGTGCACTGGCCAGAATGTGAAATAGGTCAATTGACCCACCGAATGGGATCAATTCATGGACCAAGTCATTGACAGGTAGACAGACTAGAATAAAACTATAAGGAGTCTTTATTTTGTGGATGACTGTGGTTTTTTCGTACTGTGTGCATGCTTAATTTCAAGCATGTTTTTCTTTACAAACCAATCAAAAACAATTGTACTTGCATAATTATTACATGCTTGTAGAATGTCAACTGTTATTCAAATTTCATCAACATTTTATTATGTAATTTTCAGTTAGCAGGTATTGTATCCGTGGAAGGAAATCGATGTTGTGTGGTGTCTGTGATCATGTGTCACAACCAGTAACAGTGAAGAGACTAAGAGAAAGCAGCCACATACATGTATATACATTAAACTCGGTTGAATGTCAAACCACAACATCACACTTTCCTGAAATATGCAGACAGACAAAACTGTAAATGTTTAAAGGACTTTTACTTGTAACAACTTCAATGACTTGTTAACTCTTTAAGATGTCACATGATAACTGTGTACTCTTAAATGGTTTTAACTATTTTCATCCACCTATTGATGCTTCCTTGCTAGGGATTACTTTTAGGATAAATCTTTTCTTTTAAACTCTGCTGCATTTGTTGTTTTATTCAGCATTTTATTTCCAAAAAAAAAAAGAGGGGTTATTTTTTTTAAATAAACAATTTTCTCATTATAATACAAGTTAAAAAAGAACACCTTGTTTTAATTATATGAAAATACATTGACAAAATTCGGATCTTTGAAAATCCTGAACAAATATTCTTTCCCCGAACAATAACGAGGATGTCTGCATACCACATCCACAACACTTGTTAATTTAAAAAAAAATCATCAAAACATTATCCACAAAACAGTAAAATTGGAAGAAACCAAAAACATTTTTCAGTATTCTTCAAGTCAATGAATACAAATAATTCACCTGATTGCAAAGTAATATATAAAATAAAACATGATGTAAGGAACACTGTGAAAAATAAATAACACAACAGTGTTTCAGCAAAACAAGAAAAAAAAAAAAGAGAGAAGAATTCTGAGTGCAAAGTAAAATTATGTTAAAAAACAATTTACCACTGTGTTCAGTGGAAAATATCACTGTTTCCTTCTAATCAATAAATGAATGAATTTATTTTTTCAGTTCTTGAAAACAATAATTTAATACACTGCACAAAATATTACTGTTGTTATGAACTGACCAATCAAACTGTTATTATGAACTGACCAATCAATCAGTTGTTATGTATTGACCAATCAAATTGCTGTTTATGTATTGACCAATCAAATTGCTGGAATGGTATTCATCAGGACTGATGGCTTGGTGTTTTTGTCCCATCATACTTAGCGCTGTACAACCAAGATGTCATTACACATACGAAGAACATTCTTCAGAAAGGAGGTAGATCTAGCGGGGTCAAAGGTCACCAGTGGAGGGCGTTCAAGCATGCTGACAGAGCGAGGGATGTCATGGCGACTAGACTGACGTAGACTGAAGCAGGTCCCCCATCCCCCACTTCGCCAACTGAAAAGAGGCAAAAAAAAAAAAAAAAGGTCGTGAGTAGCGGAAATTTGCTGGCGAGTAGAAAAACGTGCAAGGTGACAAATCACAAACAGCGTAACAAAGCATGGTACAAAATAGAACCAAAAAAAAATGATTTCCCTTTCTTGTATTAATTTTAACAAATTCTTTTTTAACTGTGATCAAATCCATAATTATTAGTTAGAACTGATTTAAATTAAAAAAAAAAAATCCTCATCCACAATGTCCTGTCATTTCTATAAATAGCTGGAACATTTGCAAATAGGACAAGCCCCTTATTTTTTTTATTATCAACTTATATTTTTTTTTACTACAATTCCAAAATAAATGTTTACTAAACTCTACTTCAAAAGTTCAGAGAAATACTTACTGATATAGAAAAAACAATTTACTAATGCCAAGAGAAAGAAGGAAAAGGAATATTAAACAAGTTTAAATATTGTCATTTATATTTAGTTTTTAGCTTTGAACGCCGAATGTGAAAGGATAAATGTGGTGAAGCATAATAATGAGTGGTATAATGACTCTAAAATGATATGGATGATTACGAAAATTAAAATGTTGATGATGATGACTGAATAATGATGAAAATGGACATAAAAAGCACATACAAAGAGCTTAAAACATAATGCACGTATCGACATGCCATAAACACCCGCAGTTTTGTCAGGGACCATCTGAAAACCCAATCGATACCAAGAACAAACAGTAAATGGATTTAAACTTACAACAATAGTTTTGTTTCTCTAACGTTCACACAAGCTACTCAAATGAATAGTTGAAATAGGTTATACAAAACTAAACAGGCTACATAATCCATTAACCACATTCTCAGTTGTTAAAGGCCTTATAATAAAAATACAGGTTTTCTGAGATTTAGCCTCATTACTAAGTTAACTACATATAATTAAAGTTGATAAAAACAAGAACTAATGCATGCATCGTGTAATGCATACATATTATTAATGATTGATATTGACCAAGTCTAGAAACATCTTTAACTGTAGTGGTGGTGGTGGTTGTGTGTTACAGAAAATAGCCAATACAAATACAATATTAGTTTTAGAAAATAGTCATATATCTTTTATTGGTCTTATAATGAAGTTCACAAAGGAAGAAAACAAAAAAACAAAAAAACAACCAACTTCACGTAACTGATATCAAATTAAACAAAATGAGGTTATCAACTCATTCCATGATTTAATATTTTGGGCGATTTTAAGATGGTCCCTTAATGAAACTTATAACATACTTATTATTATCACTAATCCATCTCAGTACCAGTGAACAGTTTATTAAAAGTAAAACATTTGTAAAGCTCAACAGAACTTTTAAGATGTTAATTGCTACAAATTATGGTAAAAACTGTCCTCTAAAAGATTTACCTGCTGCAGTAGAGAACTTGATTCTCTCCTCTTACACCACCCACACATTCAGTTTCTATTTGACGTGACTTTCAGTTAGGCAAATATATTCTACTGTAAACTTATTAAAAGCTTCATTTGAAAACAAGTATGCTTAATGAGTCTTTGGTTTCAAATCAAGAACATTGTTTATCCATACCCTTCCCAATCCCCACCTCACTCACTGTACCCCACTACTACTCACTGTACCCCACACAATCACTCACTGTACCCCACAATTACTGACTGTACCCCACAATTACTGACTGTACCCCACAATTACTCACTATCCCACTATTACTCACTGTACCCCACAATTACTCACTGTACCCAACAATTATACCTCCCACACTAATCTTTGTTTATCCAGCTTAGTCCCTGCTCAATCCCCACCTCACTCACTCTACCCCAAAATTACTCACTCTACCCCACAATTACTCACTATCACACTATTACTCACTCTACCCCACAATTACACCTCACTAATCTTCTAACTGTGCCCATTTATTTATTTAGCAGGTGAATTTCTATTTCACCTCTTAGATGGACAGTTTTTGTTTTGTTTTCAAAGGCTGCTGTTTCAAGCCCTGCTACCTCCCTACATTACTTCTGTTCTAATCGTCCTTATTCCACCACTCACCTCACCCCTACTACCTTCCTTATTCCACTACTTACCTCACCCTTTCTACCCTCCCTTCCTTATTCCACTACTCACCTCACCCCTCCTACTTTCCTTATTCCACTACTCACCTCACCCCTCCTACACTACCTTCCTTATTCCACTACTCACCTCACCCCTCCTACTTTCC
>JAECMU010089474.1:0-13012 GCA_016106625.1 Dracogyra subfuscus
TGACGTGATGAGCGAGAATGTCATCGCGGTAACGTTGAGCATTTAAATTGCCATCAATGACGAATAGTGGTAAACGATAACCATGGACAATGGCTGCCCAGACCATAACAGAACCTCCACCCCCGAAACGAACTCGTTCAAGAACACAACAGTCAGCACAGCATTAATGTTTTCCTACGGTAGACGCGCACCCTACCATCACCACGTTGTAAATAAAATCTGGATTCGACCGAAAAAAGAACGGTATTCCAGCGTCGCCGTATCCAACAAGGGTGCACACGTGCCCAATTAAGACTATTTAGACGATGACGTTGCGTTAAAACGCAACCGACGTAAGGACGTCGTGCATGTAAACCGTTCTCCCGCAGACGATTACGAACAGTTTGCCCACCGATTCGGTTATTATGAAGCCCAGGTGTGTTAGCGGCAGTAGCAGTGGCAGTTTGGAATCGATTGCGCAAATGCGTGTTCATAATATAGCGTTCTTGACCAGACGTTGTAACACGAGGACGTCCACGACGTGGCAAATTGTTGGTGCTTCCTGTCGTTCGAAATCTTACGCGAAGATTTCGTATCGCTCGACTATACATGCCTTGCCCCCAACATGCCTTGCAGTGTCTTCTGTCGACATGCCAGCATCAAGCATGCCAATCGCCCGTTCGCGTAAATTATTAGGTATTCTTGGAATACGAAAAATGCTACAATGTAAAAAAAAACGTGTTTTGTTTGTTTGTTTGTTTGTTTGTTTTTTTTACACATTTTTAAGCGGTTTCGTTCACTTGACAACAATGTCAGTAAGGCAAGTAAAACAAATTGACCGAATTCTACACGGGACATGTCGAACCATGCATGCGCGTCCGAATGGAATTTCATGTTGTCGACGATTAACAGTGCAAAAATAATCGATAAAATTCATGAATCCTGATAATACAGCTCAAGGCTAATACTACCTATATAATTTCATTACACAATGAATTCTTTAACACAACAACTACTATATGTACAAATCGGAAGTTTCTTTTTTTGTTCAGTATATGTGTTTCAAAGACATCTCAGCATTTCCTTCCGGTCCAGTATATCACACAACAATTAGCTGTAAACAGGAGTTTTAAAAAGTATTTAGAAACGTTTTTGAGAGAAAAAAAACTCCTGTTAACACAACATATGGAAGATCATTTAAATGAAGCGCATGCGCACATACTCGGAAAATAATTCATATGCTAACATTTGTTTTTGTCTAGGATATGCATTTCACAACAAGGGAATTCTGTATCGCAAGAATTGTCATAGACGCAGCTCCAAGTTAAAAGAATAAACGTATTTTAAATGGTGAATAAGTGCGGAAATACCTTTTAAGTTGTTATTTTGGAAAATATAACTAACAACATAAAACTTTTATAAATACCCCCACGTTCCCCAAATCAGTGCCATTTGACTTGCCATTTAATACCCTTTGACATGTCATCCAATACTCTTTGACTTGCCACGATGTACTCTTTGATTTTCCACTGAATACTTTGTTTTGCCATTCAATACTATTTGACTTGCCATGCATTACTCTTTGATTTGCCATTCAATACTCTTTGATTTGCAATTCAATACCCTTGGACTTACGATATAATACTATTTCACTTGCCATACAATACTCATTCAATACTCTTTGACTTGCCATGCAATACTCTTTGACTTGCCATTCAATACTCTTTTACTTGCCATTCAATACTCTTTGACTTGCCATTCAATACATTCTTACTTGCCATTCAATACGAGTTGAATTGCCATTCAATACCTTTTGATTTGCTATCCAATACGCTTGGACTTACGGTATAATACTATTTCACTTGCCATACAATACTCTTTCACGTGCCATTCGATACTCTGTGTTTGTCCTCTTGGTAATGACATTATATTGATACATGTAATACAAAGGTCGAGACGAAATACAAGTTTGTTTTGTTTAACGACACCACCAGAGCACATGGATTTATTAATCATCGGCTATTGGATGGCAAACAGTTGGTAATTTTGACATATATTTTACAGAGACAACCAGCTACATTTTTCCTTTAGTTGCACCACAGGATGATAGCACATACCACAGCCTTTCATTTTAATTTTTGGTACCGGTTGTTGGAATACCATAACAGGTCATGATAATACTGACATTATTTTATGGTTTTTATTTCAGGTAGTTTTATAACTAATAAGTAAGACTGGAAAATTACCTGGGTATAATTTTGTTTAGTACTTTAGTTGTTTTTGTTTGTTTATTAGGTTTTTGTTTTGTTTGTAGTTTTGTTTGTTTTATTTTTGTTGTTTTTTGTTTGTTTTTAGTAGGTGGTGTTTCTGTGGGGTTTTTTTTTTATTTTATTATTTTTTATTTATTTATTTATTTAAAGAGACATTCCAGAGTTTGCTGCATTGTAAGATGTTTCCGACTAATAAAATATTCTACGATTAAACTTTCATATTAAATATATTTTCTTGTTTAGAATATCAGTGTCTGTATATTCAATGTGTTTTTGGTCGTCTTAATATTTGTAAGAAACCCAAACTGGATTTTGTCTTCAGATAATTTCGTACGTACGAAAAAACTATATTTTAGGAAATAAAATGAAATTTAACCTAGTACAAGTACTAGAACGATCAGAAACACGTTTAATATAAAACCACTAATAATTTATGCATTAAAATATATTTGATATGTAATTACAGTCGTTAAAATGTCTCTGTTAGTTGATAACATCTTAAAAACTGCAGCAAACTCAGGAATGTTCCTTTAAGATAAATAAAGATATTGGCAATTACTGTGGAAACGTTGAAATGTTGCCAGACTGTTGACGATCGCTATAAGATACTTGAACATCATACGCAAAACCTTTAAAACTCTGCTATATAATTTTCAGTTTTGTCAGTACTAGAGAATTCATTAATGTATAAAGATCACTTTAGAAAATTTACGTATCAAGTGGTTTAAGAATTACTGAACTAAAACTGTATGAGACCTATTTTGAAATTCATAAAATAGCTCAATGTTTAGGGTGTAAACTACCAAACCAAATAACATAGACGACAATAGTGACATATCTGGCTAAAACGCCTACCTGTAGCGTAACAATCGACATGAACAATGAATGAATGTTTAACGACACCCCAGTATGAAAAACACATCGGCTATTGGATGTCAAACTACGGTAATGCATTTCGACATGAACTCTACAAACCCTCACGCTTAAAGTAAACCAGATACAATGGAGGTCAAGCTGTTCATTTCTGAGATAAAGGGTAGCGTCTATGACTGCTCTAGTTACATACACAATTCGAGTACTGTTTTTTTGTACATGTACCCCATACACACACATGTATGTTTTAAGCACACGACGACTTGACACAGCGGTACTAGATGAATTAAAACTGCATACCTTTTTTTCCCCCAGATGAAACTATTTTTATTTTAGAGCCAAGGCACACACTTTATCACAAATCATAGGACTTCTGGTGTTCACTTCTCTATCAAAATCTAAACGACAAAACCATGGCGCAGTCAAAATCGTATCTCTGCACAAGGTTGCACACCACCATTTATTTTCCAATGGATCTACATGCTAATATTGCCTCGGATTAAATTGTGTAAAAAAATAGCATGATATCGCAAGGATTAAATGACTACCAATTTTTGAACCTACAGTCACTTGTCGACTGGCATGTAAAAAATCAATACGGGTTGACCACAAACAAATTTCATTATCGGTGCATCTCGAACTTTGACCCAGCCGGAAGTTATTTGATTTAGTACTATAGCTGCAGTTTTCGTTCGCTTTATAATTATTTATTTGGTTTTAAAAATATTCATTAGTTGATCAAAGCTGCCCAAGAGAAGCGCTGTTCTATACTTCAAACGTAAAGAATAATAATTTTAAAAATCCATCAGGAAACAGGAAATGAAAGGGAAATTCAGTAATTTAGAAATGTGCTCGTTTAAAGGGTACTACAGAGAATGTGGATAGTTTTCCAGAAGATCAATGTACCAAGTTTCAGAACAATCCAGTCAGAAATAGATAGACTTCAAAGGAAACGACCGGCCTTGGTAGTGTCGTGGTTAGATCATCGGTCTACAGGCTGGTAGGTACTGGGTTCGGATCCCAGTCGAGGCATGGGGATTTTAATCCAGATACCGACTCCAAACCCTGAGTGAGTACTCTAAAAGGCTTAACGACCAGTGATCCATAACTGGTTCAACAAAGGCCATGGTTTGCGCTATCCTGCCTGTGAGAAGCGCAAATAAATGATCCCTTGCTGCCAATCGGAAAGAGTAGCCCATGAAGTGGCGACAGCGGGTTTCCTCTCAAAATCTGTATGGTCCTTAACCATATGTCTGACGCCATATAACCGTAAATAAAATGTGTTGAGTGCGTCGTTAAATAAAACATTTCTTTCTTTCTTTTTTCCAAAGGAAACGTTAATGAACGGATGGACGGACGGACGCCGGACAAATTCATCTTAAAAAATATCTGCTAATGAACGTCAAAGCGGAGCTAAAAAGGTTCCTGTAAATTGTTTGGGAACACTCGTGGAATAACAAGGAATTTGATTGAGAAAACTACTTACGCCATATCCGGGTTCAGTGTGGATCTCCCACGTGCAATCCACCGGTTGGTGCGTTGGGTAGTTGGGGTCGTCGACGTCACCAAACGGTATTTCCTGTGATGTAATAACACCATCCGGATTCTGTGCGTTTACCCTCATCTCAATCCGGCACACAGGGGGCGCTGTATTAACACAGATCGTCAAATTTATATAATGTAAACTTTATTAACTTGGATTAAAAGGTTTGTATAATGTAAACGTTATTAACCCAAATTAACCAATTGTGTAATGTAAACTCCATTAACACTTATTATTAAGTTTGTATAATGTAAACTTCATTAATACTCATTGATAAGTTTGTATAGTGTAAACTTTATTAACACCAAGTAACAAGTTTTTATAATGTAAACTTCATTAGCACCGACTGTGAAGTCTATATAATGTAGACTTTATTAACACCAAGTAACAAGTCTTTATAATGTAAATTTCATTAATAACATTTGATAACATTATAATGTAAAGTTGATCTGATGTTGGATTATGCTAAAAGCATCGTTTTGTTAAACAAATGTGGTTAAATACAGTTGCAAATAATTTAGATCAGCAACACAATAATGTCCTTGCTTTCTATATAAATGCTCAATAGTTAGTGTATACGTGTCTCCACACACATATCATTCACACATTATCATTAAAATTTACTTCAATTTTTTTAGAGGGAGAGATAAGATTAAAAAAAAACCTGGCCTTAATTTCTTTTATGGTTGCGACAATAAAAGAAATTATAACAAATTGTAAATTGTATTATTTGACATACATTTATCGATGCCCATGACAGGCGTGCGCTACAACAGCTTGCTCTGAATGTGCACGTTAAACATTTTGTCCTTGTCTTTGTCCTATCCTGTGCTAGCTTGAGTTTTCTAAGCTAGTCTTTGGAGTGGCAGTCCTCCTACAGGCGGTGCATGAGGGATGAAACATCCTGTTACGAATCTACTCAGACGGAACACCCAATAGTAGATCATGGAAGCAATCATGCTTTTTCTTGGATATATTCACGTTTAAATATGATGAACCAATTTGTGGGATATACGCTATCAGCATTTAACACTGTCATATATACACATTCGAATATATCGAACCACGAAATATATACTATTATATAAATATAAATTATTTCGTCAGTTCATTGTTACACCAACAACAATACCACGGGGTGATATTTTAATTTTTCTCTTATTGAAATGTAACCTGGAATTAGTTATGGTAAGCAATCACTTTCGTCAGTTTAATTTTTAGTCAGACAAAAAACAAGAGCACATTGAGCCGAATGGGACTGTATCGGGCTTCCTTTCTAAGGTCATGTCAGAAGGATTTACGTGCACATTCAGAACAAGCTGTCGTAGTGCACGTCTACCATGGGTCCAGGTGTCGGCCTCGACCGGCTCTTCCTTCCAGGACATGAAAGGGTTGGGGTGGGTTGTAGAAGGAACCACATGTACTGGCAAGAGAACACCAGCAGACCAACTGGAGTCTGTAAGAGGCGGGGAGTTGAACTCTGCGCTATGGAATGTGGAAGGTCCCGTGGGATTAATACCAAAGGGAAAAAAGGTCCGCAATTTGAATGAAGGAAATTGGGCGAATTTTTTAACGGTCCGCCGAGTGGAAAAGGGGAATTTTTCCATTAGTAGCAAGGGATCTTTGATATGAACTATCCCATAGATAGGATAGCACATGCCACGGCCATTAATGTGCCAGTGGTGGTGCACTGGCTGGAACGAGAAATCCTGTACCAATCGCACATCAAGCGAGTGTTTTATTGCTGAGCGACACCCGCCCATCAATCAGACGAAGGTCAGAAATTGACCGACCAACCCGTAATACATGGTAAAAGCCGTACACAATGCTGAGTCAAATGTACAGAGGGCAACACAGTGGATGATTCCATTGATCTCTGTCTAGTGTCTCACCTATAGGACAGGCACTTCAGTAGAGATCCTTTACTGGAGTTTTCATCCTTTTTGTACCGTAGCAAGGATAAATGTATAATGTTGCTTTTATTGAATGATATAAGATCATTAATATAATGGAAACTTAAGTAATATTATTCGACCTTTGTTTATTTAACAAGTGTAGTCATAAAGTCTTATTCATATGCATAGAAAAACAAATCGGCGAGTAGTGCAGCACAGTTGGTACTGATGAGGATTCCTATTCCATGTGTATACGTTGTATCCCCAGATCTGATAAATATGTTGTCATTGAGAAAGTCCAATATATCACATATGTCTGTCTCAATATAGTTCAGTCTGAATTCACTCTAGGTCTTTACGAATTGTTCAGATACGTGGAATATAGTTATAAATGTATATCTTAATTCACCATTCTTTGCAACAAATGCCCCATTGATCAAGGAATTAAGTTTGTCCTTAAGTTTGTCGAGGGAGATTGTGTATAATGTTGAACAATCAAATGTTTTAATGTTAATGAAATCTGATCTCGATTAAAAGCGAATAATTTGAAGTAAATCTTTGGAATTCTCGATAACCCACGAGATTAATACCATTGTTTTAAAGGTTGTGCATTCGCTCAATATACTCATTTGGCTATTTCTCGTTCCAGCCAGTGCATCACGATATGTATTATCAAAGGCCGTGATATGTGTTATCCTGTCTGTGGGATGGTGCATATAAAAGATCCTTTGCTACTAATCGAAAAGTGTAGCCCATGAAGTGGCAACAGCGGTTTTTCTCTCTTAATATATGTGTAGTCCTTATCCATATGTCCCACCCCATATGACCGTAATTAAAATGTGCTGAGTGCGTCGTTTCCTACTTCGCACAGTGAACATATCACGTATTGACTTGACCTATTCAGAAAGGCATTCGATCGGTTCACGTTCGACCCACTGTTTGGCATATACTTTGACAGAATCCATAATTGCTTTAAAACTATATTCTCAACTGGCGTTTCGCTGTTCGAGGTATTTGGGACCATGCTGGAATATGATTGCGATTTTCAATGATTCAAAGATCACCTGTTATGAAATGTCCAGCTGGTCAAGAACAGAAGCGTGCACGTTTACGCCCCCAGACAGTGGATGAAATGTTGTGACTGCTCAAGTCCGTAGTTTCCAAAACGCGTCGATAATTGAAAAGCTTAGATGCTATAGTTTTTGTGTATGAAACAGAAAAGGTTGGTGGTTCTTGGAATTCGAAATATGGTGGAACATTTATTTCTATGTATATCGCCTATTCTCTTGTTAGCATATTCTAAATTCAGAAACATCTTTCCTTTGTCTCTGTAGAATCCGTTTTCTGGCTTTGTGAACAGTCTTAAAGCAAATGACTTTAGCATAACCAATGTTTTTATCAGCAGAGAGTTCAAATGAGTATTTTATAATTAATATAACTGTGGTCGTTGTCATTCATGCCTCTGTTGCCAGCAGTTATTGTAGTATATACAGTACTGTTAAGTGGAGGGGCCGTTTGCGAACACAGTTTAGAATACATGTTCAGGTTATTACAATGTGTGATCACGTGGCTGTTTATATCATATCTTTGTTTTGCTTCCGGAACATGTACACCATTGGTCTCAATATTAGATAGGGGCATAGCCCCTTGTCATGGTGGGCCATGTTCACGTGTGGTATTTTACTATTTGTCATTCGTAATTATATATGCCATTGTGTATAGGTCCATTATTAATTACTACTGATTCACTTGTCGTACATTGGGGAGTCACGTGTTATATTTGGCTAGTGATATACATATCAATGAGTAATGTATCATATTCACCTTCAGAATTTCTGGGGGAGGGGGAGGGGGGGGGGGGAGAAGAGCATAATAGTTGTCTATGGACATGATATATGCCAATAGATATTTGACACAACATGTTGGTAACTTGGGTTTAGGTATATTATTAGTCATCATGTTCATATTTAGTACACAGGATGGTCATATACGATATCTGGCTATTTGCATACTACATACGGATGGATTTATGAACATTGTATATCGTTAGTTACAATGTATTCACTTATAGTATGTTGAAGCGTCAGGGTCACAGTTCGCTAGTTTCATCAAACATATGAATGTATTTAGGTACATCATAAGTAATTATATATTCACTTGTAGAACACTGGATGTCGGCAGGCATTATAGTATTCCTTAGAACGAGAATATGAATATGTCCTTCGACGCAAAACTATGATGCAAACATAACAACACGACCTACATTAAACTTATTCGCAGAAAACCCACAAACCTGTAAAACAATGTTATAGGATAATTTGCTAAATGCCTTGACGTTTCCGAATAAATCAGTACAGACATAATCTTCGATATGACCTTTGAAATATCAGAAATATCCTTAGAGTAGGTAACATAATATGTATCATATGTGTCGAATGCTTACCTTTGTTAAAAGAGGTCCCGTCGTTTTGAGCTACAATGAGAAATAATTAAAAACTTTCATAAATGAAGCTGTCAAAATATAATAAAATAAAATACAAATTACAAATGAAAAAAAAACACCCCAAAAACTCAGCAATTAATGTAACTTTAAAATACATTATAATGAAAAAAACCCTCATTAAACAAAATTACATAATACAATGCCAATCAGTCATCTAGTTTTCGCTATACTGGCATGCCCTCTAGATCATGGTAGCCCCGCTCCCATGGCTAGTGGTATTCAATGTTGGGATAGGAAATAACTACTATTACCATGCCCGATGGCTAGTGAAAACCCCAGAAAGAAGACAAATGTTGCAGTTAAATCTATTTTGTAAATATAAATATCCTGATTCCACCCCAAACCCCAATGTTAGTGTTTTTAATATCTATATCCGTCTTTAGGTAACATATCTGATTATAACTATTATTAAGTAAAATTGTATTAACTTAATGTAAAGTGATCTGGGGATAATAAAATTTAAAATTAAAAAAATAAATTAAAAAAAAAAAAAAAAAAAAAAAAAAAAAAAAAAAAAAAAAAAAAAAAAAATAATGTAAAGTAGGGTTGGTTAATTTTTAATCGTGGCTAGTAAATTTAGAAAACTGCTGATCCCATGGCTAGTGGATTTAAAAGAAATTCTAGAAGTTCTCATAGGCTATAGATAAAAATTAATATCTTAGTGTCATTATAAAAGCCAAATTAAACACTGTAAATCTCCAGTAATGTGCAGTAAAGTCTCACCCGATTTAATATATTCGTATATGGCTCTAAATCCGCCGTATTGTAGAAGATCGTCTGTTTTAAATCTCATCCACAAGAATCGGGTTTTTGATTCGACCAGTGGAGGATAATTATCCCCACAAAAGCGACCAATCAGAGGCGAATATGCAAACGGCCCATCTCGTATCTCTAGATAGTCGTATTTGCAGCCATCGGACTTTTCAAGTTCAAATTTGTCTCTGAAATCTAGTTGAATTTTGAAACCGACTGGTGCTGAAAGATACAAAAAACACGTACATATTACGATTAGTTTTACAACCATGTCTCTGTGGTAGTCCATAAGAAACAAAAACACGTACATATTACGATCAGTTTTACAACCATGTCTCTGTGGTAGTCCATAAGAAACAAAAACACGTACATATTACGATCAGTTTTACAACCATGTCTCTGTGGTAGTCACGACTGGTATATCAACGGCTGTGGTATGTGCTATACTGTCTATGGTATGGTGCTTATAAAAGCTTTAAAAAAAAAACGAAACAAAAAGCATATAAAAGATACCGGTACATCAAAAACAACACCCGAAACAAAAGGAGAACCAAACGCTTTAAACAAAGACAACGAAAGAAAACAATAAAGCGAAGAACATAATAAAAAGATCAAACAACAAATGTATCTTTTTTGCTTTTCTTGCAAGAGCTGTGGAAGTTATTTAGAGAGCACTGGGAATTTGGCTGGTTGTTTCATCAAGCCAGGTAAACCATCACGGTTAACACGTGTTTTGGATTTCGATATCGATACGACTATTACCCCATTTGACGATCGATTATCGCCTGCAATAAATCGGCATAAAAGGACGAGAGATGAAACAAAGGGTAGAGACTCCCCGTGAAAAAGAAACGTCTCGCAGAGTAACGGAATACATCGCGGCAATTCGGAGCATCTTACTTTGACGGAACAGGTGATGATGTGTAGAGGTGTATGTTTTTAGAGAAAATAAAACGTGATAACCAAACTGTTTGTTTCTTTGATGGGATTCGTCTCGAATGTTCGGGAGAAGTTGGCGCGAGGCGGATCCATCACCAGATCGCGGTGCTCACTTACACTGCGCGATACAGGTAGACGCATGTTTGTTGATGTGTTTGGCGGCCCTCACTAATGTTGGTTTAAGATAGTACGCCGGGCAGGGTTTCTAAAATATTTATCAATTTACCTCGTAACATGGATTTAACTTCCTAAATAATGTTTACCTCATAACATGGATTTACCTCCCTCGACGTTTACCTCGTAACATAGATTTGCATCTCTCAATAATGTTTACTACGTAACACTGATTTACCTCCCTTAATAATGTTTACCCTGTAACATGGATTTACCTCCCTCGATAATGTTTACCTTATAACATGGATTTACCTCCCTCGATAATGTTTACCTCGTAACATGGAATTACACCCCTTAATAATGTTTACCTTGTAACATGGATTTACCTCCTTCGATAATATTTACCTCGTCACATGGATTTACCCCCCTCGATAATATTTACTTTGTAACATGGATTTACCTCCCTTGATGTTTATCTCATGTCATGGATTTACCTCCCTCGATGATGTTTACCTCGATGATATTTACCTCGTAACAGAGATTTACCTCCATCAGTAATATTTCTTTCGTAACATGCATTTACTTTTCTAGATAATGTTTCCTTCGCAATATTGATTTACCTCCTTATATAATGTTCACCTCATAACAGAGATTTCGATTCCCAAATTGTCGACCGCAAAAGATGTCTCGGCCAGCGAGAATGATAGGCCAACGAGAATGATAGAAGTGCGCAGCTGCGCTGTTGACTCCCCAATATTTAGGGAAGTTGGCAGATTTCAGTCTGTCATACAACTGATACCGGTCTTACGTCACCTTGGAAGAGAGCGGCAGGAGGACACAAGGGTGAGGGGCAAAACCTGTGGCTACTCCACAATCGCGGACCCCGTCACCGTCACGGAGACCGGCTTCATCCCAACACATTATGGTTGACGCACCAGCCAGCTCTGGCTCTGTTTATCCAACGGCTCAACACCCTCGACAACCGGACCTTTTAATGGCCATTATTACGGTAACAAAGGGGACCGAACCGTAGACTGCCAGCACCAGACCTGAAATCCGACTAACCGCACCAGATAAGGCGGCAACAGCACAGGATCAACCTGAGCAAGCCCCGGTCCCTGTTCGTCTGTAGTCCAACTATAGAGCAGCTTCCAACGAATCCGTCCAGGGACTGTCCCCTAAACAGTTTGACAACATGCTTTCCACGTTAACAACATCGATTGGAACCCTAGAGGGCGAGCAACAATGGTGAAGGTCCAACACTATGGCCTCTACAAGCAGGCGTACGTCAGAGATGGCACCAATAACAAGCCAATACGGGAGGTCACGACGGCCTCTACAAGCAGGCATACGTCATGGATGACACCAGCAACAAGCTAGTACGGGAGATCACGCGGGAGATAACGACGGCCTCTATAAGCAGGCATACGTCAGAGATCGCATCAGCAACAATCCAATACGAGAGATCACGACGGCCTCTACAAGCAGGCGTACGTCAGGGATGGCACCAGCAACAAGCCAATACGGGAGATCACGACGGCCTTTACAAGCAGGCATACGTTAGAGAAGCACTAGCAACAAGCCAGTGCGAGAGACGCTGCGCAGGTTGTTCTCGCGGCACTACCAGAAGATTATCCACAGCCACCGCGACAGGCGTGCGCTACAACAGCTTGTTCTAAATGTGTAGGTTAAATTCTATGACCTGACCTAACCTGAGATGGATTTACCTCCCTCAATAACGTTTACCTCGTAACATGGATTTATCTCCAAGATAATGTTTACCTCGTAACATGGATTTATCTCCCTCAATAACGTTTACCTCGTAACATGGATTTACCTCCCTCAATAATGTTTACCTCGTAACATGGATTTACCTCCCTCAATAATGTTTACCTCGTAACATGGATTTATCTCCAAGATAATGTTTACCTCGTAACATGGATTTACCTCCCTCAATAACGTTTACCTCGTAACATGGATTTACCTCCCTCAATAACGTTTACCTCGTAACATGGATTTACCTCCCTCAATAACGTTTACCTCGTAACATGGATTTACTTCCCTCAATAATGTTTACCTCGTAACATGGATTTACCTCCCTCAATAATGTTTACCTCGTAACATGGATTTATTTCCAAGATAA
>JAECMU010089483.1:0-10441 GCA_016106625.1 Dracogyra subfuscus
TGTGTGCCCAAGACAGGCGTGTACTATAACAGCTTGCTCTGAATGTGCACGTTAAACAAAAAAAGTAAACGTAAAAAGTTGAACGTAACCGTTGTAGGAAAAAAACCATAGAATTTTGGCTACACAAGCAGTGATGCTGTAGTTATTAAACATAGGAATGAGGATTGGCATTCGCAGTTATAACATTTGTTTACAACTTTAAATTTTCATCCATAAAATTATCGTTCCAACCAGTGTACCACAATTGGTAAAAGGTCGTGGTATGAGCTTTCCCATCTGCGGGAAAGTAGATTCAAAAGATACCATGCTGCATTAGGGAATATAGCGGGCAGCATAGCCCAGTGGTACAGTGCCCGCCTGATGCGCGGTCGGTCTAGGATCGATCCCCGTCAGCTAACCACTGGGGTTTTTTCTCGACATAACCATATGTCCGACGCCAATATAACCGTACTTAAAATGTGTTGAGTGCGTCGTTAAACAAACAAAACAAAACAGCATTAGGGAATATGTCGCGGGTTTCCTCTGATGACTACGTCACAGAATTACCAAATGTTTGACATCCACTAACTGATGATTAATTAATTACTGTGTTCAAGTGGTGTTGTTAAAGAACGAAAACGTCAACTTTAATCCATAAATGTTGTGTGTTTGTTGCCTCAGTATCATAACTTTGTATCCACTTCCAATTCCTGTTCTCTCTTTTGAATTCTAACTTATTTCTTACAGACTGTGCAGCTCCTTCTGTCTTTTAACTTCTTTCGCTGTCCACCTCCACGTCCTAATCCTTGTCTCTCCTACCGCGACAGGTGCATGTTTCTTGTGACCATTCGTGCCACACCACCGATCAGCCATTTCCTATAAGCTTTAGTTGAGGATTTAGTCTGACCACTTCTATGAGTGTTCAGTGATTACTTGTAACTAACTACTACACTCCCCTACTACAGGTAGTCCTTAGTGACGTGGGTCGGACCAGCTTTATTAGCATTATCAGTAGAAACTCATAGAACAAGGTCGAAACGGATTGAAATCGTGGGAGAGAAAAAAACTTAATCATAGATTGTCACAATAAAGTATCAATGATAAATTGATATGCATATAGTTTATAGGTTCTTTGTTTTTACTACAACCGAGAGCAAGCTTGATCCTAAATTGGGTAATAACATGGAAATAAACAGAAACGGTACTGAAATGAAGGCTGAAGATTTTGTGCTCAGCATTATTCTACAGTGCTTGTTTGATGATAATATAACTTATAGCTAATCCATAAATATCGTTATCAAAAACATGACACATCTAAGGAGAATATTATTATTAGGTCAGGTCAGGTCACAGGGCATTACGTGCACATTCAAAACAAGTCGTTGTAGTGCACACCAGTCCAATTATTATTAGGGTGTGAAACCTAAATGTAATACAAATGATATAAACATAGAGTTAACTCTTTTTGATTCGTTTCACAAAGAGAAATGCAGGTAAAATCGTTAGGTTGTGTTAAACATCGAAAATCTGATTTAATTTATTTGTTAGGATCAGGTATTGTCTTTTGCTAAATATATTACCATCCCAGTGTGTTTGATAATAAAAACATGTAATATGTTCTTCAATTGGTGGTATGCAAATACTAGTATGAACAATTGGGATGACCCTGAATGTACCACAAATAGATTACATTTTACTTATTTTTGTTTATTTTGAAATAATCATTCAGATTGCAAATATATTAACGTACGACCGCAGTAATATGTATGCGTTTTGTGGAAAGGGTCTATCAACTAAGAACACTTGTAGCAAGGTCAATTGTTTAAAAAAATTCAATATTAACATTTAAGTCCCACAAAGAAATTATATTATGAAAACAACCAATGAATATTATACAACGTATCAAATGAATCTACATAAAAGCATTCAACTTCTGCATTTGATAGTTGTGAAAGGTGAAGGACGTAGTCCAATGGTAAAGCGTTCGCTTGATGCACGATTGGTCTAGGATCGATCCCCGTCGGTGGTCTCATTAGGCTATTTCTCGTTCCAGCCAGTGACCCACGATTGGTATATCAAAAGCCGTGGTATGTATTGTTCTGTCTGTAGGAAAGTGCATATAAAAGATCCCTTGCTGCTAATGGGAAAATGTAGCGGGTTTCTTCTAAGACCACGAGTCAAAAATTACCAAATGTCTGACACCCAAAAGGGATGAAATGTCCAGTCTACTCAGCAGTAGCTGTCCTCCTATAGGTATCATTATATCAAATAAAATCGTATAAGTGACCATGTTAACGTTTGTGTTTAAAACCCCTATAACTAATAAATTAATTGAAACTTTGATGCACTGGCTGGAACGAGGAATAGCCCACCAACGGGGATCAATCCCAAACCGACCGCGCATCAAGCAAGCGCTAGTTCCCACCCACTGTCATTTAGAGCGTACACTACAGAAACCGTCTGCATGCGATTGATACACACACCTACAGTTGTACAGCGCAACGACTTTGAGATCAGTTAAAAGTCTTGTTTACAGAAACACACTTGATCCCTCTGATCTCCGTCTTGCTGTCGTTAACTAGAAACACGTGATGTAAACACACTGTGGAGTTCGGTAGAACCGGGCTTTAATTGGACACTTAATCTAATACCCTTGTTTACAGACGCATAAGACAAACAGACATTGCCAGAAAATGGAAACAGTGGAAAAAACAAGAATCAAAGGAGATGGCTGTTGGTTTCCTGTGACGTTCCAAAGACTACTATTTGTTTGTTTGAGTGCTTGTTTTATTATTGCGTGTGGTATTGCATATTTCTTCTTAAAGATATGTAGCATTGTGATAAATATATGCATATGTCTGTTAATAATTCAGTTGTACAGCAAAAGGGTATGCGGAATATTCTTTAGAACTCTTGTTTATAAGAATAGAGAGGGGTCCTATCGGCAATCACAATAACGATGATGGCCATTTGTTTCTTGTGGATTTCCAAGACTGTTGTTTGTTTTTCTGATTGCTTTATTATTGCGTATGGTATTGTATATATCTCTCGTTTACGATTTATAGCATTATGGTAAATATTTGCATATATTTGTTAATAATCCAGTTGTGTTGAAAAGGGAACGCCTAATATTCTTTGGAACTCTGGTTTATAAGAATAGAGAGGGGTTCTATCGGAAATCACAATATCTATGATGGCCGTTTGTTTCTTGTGGATTTCCAAGACTGTTATTTGTTTGTTTTTCTGATTGCTTTATTATTGCGTGCGGTATTGCATATCTCTCTCGTTTACGATTTGTAGCATTGTGGTAAATATTTGCATATATCTGTTAATAATCCAGTTGTGTTGAAAAGGGAACGCCTAATATTCTTTGGAACTCTTGTTTATAAGAATGGAGAGGGGTCCTTTCGGTAATAATAATATCGATGATTCTCAATTGGAATAACATCTTCAAAACGTTTTTGTCCATTTTGTGGTGGAGAAAGTGGAATGAAATCTCAATTAAAGGACTTCTCGGAAGTGGCTGTCCTTCTATAGACGAGACAGTCTATAGATATTCAAAATGAATCAACCATTATTTTTCCAGCTGACCATTTGATTCTGCATTGAGCAGAGATACGGCCCTGATCCTGCAAATGATATTGCGATTTTGTCGTTTAGATTCCTTATAAACACAGCTGTAATAAATATATACCATATTTTGTCTTTTGTATTTAGTATCACGCTACATTAGAATTGTTTGACGGTGAAAGAAATTGCTCTTGAATATTGCTTGCAGTCTTCTGTTTTTTTTGTGTGTTTTTTTTTTTTTTTTAACGACGCACTCAACACATAATAATTAAGGTTATATCGGCGTCGGACATATGGTTATGTCGAGAAAAAACCCAGTGGTTAGCTGACGGGGATCGATCCTAGACCGACCGCGCATCAGGTGGGCACTGTACCACTGGGCTATGCTTAATGGACGGCCATACCTGAAAGAGACGTCGGTCTAGTAGTCTTACATCTCCTCTTGGAGCCGTAAAAACGTACTCTCGGTGCAAACCAGTACTAAGATGCGAACCTAGAACGTGTTGTTTATTTGGTTTTTCGATGTAAAACTCCTCAATAGGATTGCAACTAATGGGAAGGTGGCGTGAGAAAAGGTGCCCTTTCAATCTTTCAGTTTGTCAGTACACCTATGAACTAGGTGGGGAAGACCACATCAAGATTCATTTATCTTTTCCAATCTCACATGTGTTAGACAAAGAACTACTTATAGTCCTTCCCGCAGAGAACACCGTTTTCTTACAGTGGTATTTGCTACAAGTTATTAATTTTAGAGCCAATTGTTTTAACAAATAGTGAGGTGGGGAAGTGAGTTGTTTCAAAAACACCGCGCCGGTTGTTTTCTAAATTGCACACACAAAATTTGGGAGGGAGGAGGGGAGGGCGTTTGTTTCCAAAACACCATTCTACTTACGTTTAACATTAAACTGATTTTGTTTAAAGCAATGTTCATGGAGGCTGGGACGGACTATAGATGGATGACCCAAAACCTGGGTCACCAAGACCGATTCTCATTGTTTGGTTCCACACACCGATTGCGTGCTAACGTTTGTCTACCAATCGTGTTCGACATGATGTCAAACAATCGGAATGCTGAAACTCTGTTTTATTCTCTTATAGGTTTAGCTGTTTAATCTTCTGTCGTCTGTCTCTACTTCCCGTCTCTCGCCATAGTCTTCGTGCAATTTCATTTTTGATCCGTGTCTAACACCATCGGACACCCATTGGCAGCCAGGTAAATCAAGTTCGACATCTCCTCTGGGACTCTCACTCATTTCGCCTCGTCAAACTCTTTGGCCAAACAGGTAATTGATTAGCGTTGGAATAGAGTCTTTATTGCCCACGTGTATGGTCCTTTCCATCACTGACACCAAAGAACGCGCGCGCAAATGCGCGAGCTTAGCACGTGAGTGAATCGAAGAGAATTGATCTGAATCCCCTTGTTAAAGGTTATGATCATTGGCACTACGTACGTTAATAAAGGGGCATAATTCGCCATTGTTGCGTTAAGAACTCTCCAAAGAGAAGTTAAGAAGATGACGGACTCTCGCGAGACTTGGGCCGCCCTTTGATATCAATATTTACTCAACTGGACACGCGTGGTACAACAATAAGCATGTGTGACCAATTCGGCGGGCTGTAAATATTGGACGTGAACATTTATGCCAGTAAAATGAAGTTTGCGTGATCTTTGCTAATTGGATTTTTTATCTCACAAAGACAGGTGTAAGAAATATTACTGATACGCTACCAAATCGCGTGTAGATTTTTTTTTCTCTAGTTTACACAATAAATTTCATGTCTTATTTAATTATCCTGAAAAAAAAGTGTAACCAAAAGGGTTATATCGCAAGGTGTGCGTCAATAGACTTTATGGCGGGGGAAACCATGTCGATGATCATTAGACATCAAACAAAATATGGCGGAACGTAGCCCAGAGGTAAAACGCTTACCCGATGAGCGGTCGGTCTGGGATCGATCCCCGTCGTTTGACCCATTCGGCTTTTTATTTCGTTCCAGTCGGTGCACTACGACTGATATATACCCTGTATTACACTGTCTGTGGGATGATACATATAAAAGATCCCTTGCTGCTAATTGAAAGAAATACAAGTGACAACAGCGGGTTTCGTCTCTCGATATCTGGGTGGTCTTTATATACAGGTATATTATAATTCTATTAGTGTGTGTTAATCACCCATGAAACTGGCTGCACGTCTCCTAACCAGAAAGTATACTGTAAGGTTGATCAACCCATATATATATATATATTAATGCCGTTAAATAAAAAACAAAAACCGCAAAAAGGGTAAAAAGAATAGCACCGACTCTGAACACTACTTGCGCTTATGGAGTTGACCAAACACCGGAATGGTTGGTCCAAATGAACCCATTGACTGGGGTATACTGTCACAAACAATGTTTTAGGAGTTAATACCTACACCCCATTTTCAACAGCAGCCATGCCTAGTAATAACCCAACCACTATGCACCAAATGCAGACAGTTTTTCAAGGTATAATGTCTGAAATAAACAAGGGACTTGCTGGAATTGACACGGTTGTGAAAAAGGTGGAGAAACTAGATAATATTGAAAAAGAACTAAAAATAATGCACGAGAACTGATTTGTTTTTAATGCAATTACCTCGAACTCTGAAATCGCAAACGGAGGAACGCAAAACTGTTTTAAAACTATTATATCCGAGCTAGATATCACACCTGTAATAGTAAAATTATTAAAATCGGTCACATCATTATCACGACACAAATTTCACCTGATGTAGAGTCTGCTCATGAATCACAGTAAAACAATAACAAAACCCGGATGTCCTCGAATGAGACGGACGCTTCAATTCGATAGGTTCATTTTGAATACATTTCTCTTTCTCTCCCAACTTATCTGCCAGCCTATTGGCCTTATTTTGTCACATGACATACAGGCGGAATCATTTTTAAATTTGAAAATTGCTCAATATACATTGGGTTTAGTTTATATTTAAAATTTATTTAGTTATTTGCACATTCATTAATTTAATTGTAGATTATTTCATTTCATTTTTATTGATTTTTTAATTATTTCATTACTATATATTTTTTGTATATTGCTTGGTCCGAAAATATTCAGACATCAAATTTGCATTATGCATATTTACAATATCATTTAAATAATTAGAAAAATAAATAAAAATAAATGCATCATTTGCTGGTTTTCTAACTTCGCAAATCGTTAATACTATGGGGAAATAATGATAGAAATCGTTAGCTAAATGCGAAACTTTTGCCCGGCAATCAGTGCACATTTCATTTAGAAACATGATGACATGGTTGAAACTAACAAGCCGTTGGCGTGTGTTCGTTAAAAACATAATTACAGATGCTCGCATTGGAGTGCGTAAGGTATTATTACCACCGCAGAACTAGTTTCCGCCGTGTTTTTATTTCGTCAATTACCTGCGAATCACGACCAAACTGATGTTCAAATTTGTATACGGGCACAAAGAAAGGCGTTAGCAGCCATGCGAAAACATGCCGGAAATAAGAAAGATAGACTTATTTCCCTTTCGCCACGTGACTTCGACAAAATGGCGGTCGCCATTTGCATTTCTCACGCTCTGGTTTTCGCCGCTGAACTTTAAAATCGATTCTCTTTATTAAGTTCCATTTAATGCTTATTAAAAGAAATCATTCAGCAGAAAATAACATTTAATAACTAACACGGAAGAGCGGTTGAAATGTGTGTACTGTAAACGTAAGAGCTTTTGAAGACAAAAGAAGACTCGATGATTCAACATTAGTCTCGATATTATGGGTTACATTCTCACGTCAATTAAAACTCGTAGGCAAAACAAGTAGACAATATGTCGCGTGCCCTATCAAACTCTGCCCCGTGGTCGCATTATTCTTCTTAATGAAAAGGTAAACCTATAAACTATAAATGTTGACAGTGTATTAACATAATCTAAATTGAGTGGTTTATCCTACACCCTGAGAGGTCAAAACCGATAATGGGACAATAATACTTGTAGTCAAAAGGATCAATTAGGTAAACTTTTCAAACATTCGTCGAATTTTTTTCCTACGTGGGAAAATCACACAGAAAAGGAGATTTCTTTTCAAAAATGGAAAAGATTTATCTCTTTATTGATACAGACTGCTGAATGTAGCCTGATTTGCGTGTATCTGTTAATGCCCTTACATGGGGCGGATGTGCGATTTTATTAGGGATGGGACGCACAATTAAAAGGGGGAGCATAAACATTATTTGAAAGTACACTGCCATGTATTCAGTATTGGTAACGGCCCCTTCCCTAGAAAAAAGAAACAAAAGAAAAGCAAGAAAACAAACAAAAACATTTTAAAAAATAAAATAATAATGTTTAATTTTTTTTGGTTTGTTTAACGACGCACTCAACACATTTTTTTTAACTACGGTTATATCGGCGTCGAAAATATGGTTATGTCGAAGAAAAAAAAAGTGGTTAGCTGACGGGGGTCGATCCTAAATAATGTTTAAAAGACTTAGGTAAAACCGATATTGTGTATATCCCTACTAAAATGAATAAATCCATTATATTCCAGGCGCGTGTTATGGAAGGGGTGCGCCTCCCCTGTGTTCATTTAAAGAACATTAGATCTCTGTGGCACTCTGGAAGTTCCAGAAAGGTGTGCAATTTCGGTCGTTAATAATGACGGCCCTCAATTTTATGTTCGTAAAACGGCGACCTTCTAAACAGTGCCTAATTAAGCATTTAACGAGTTTTACTTTATACTACAACTCGCGGTGCATTTCTGTGTGTGTGCGTACGTGCGTGGTTAGGGTGCACCAGAAAATGTTTGTTTTCAATGTTTACAGAACAACAATGCTATGATTATTGATACGCGATACGTAAACAAGCCCACGACATGTCGCGAATAAAACGTTAGACAGAGCCCATAGCACTTCTAGTTGTTCTGGCATTCAGAAAGATTTATACATTAAATTAGATCGACATAGAATTAAAACAAAATCAGATTAAACCATTAGAAATCTTCATAAAACAAGAAAATGAATAAACATAAATACATAAACAACAAACAAAGACATTAATAAATACACAAATTAGAGATAGATTGAAATACAGAAATAGAATAATCTAGTAGGCAGGCGGGCAGAGAGGCAGTTAGAGATACAGCGGTATATAGCCAGATAGACAGACAGATAGATAGCAGACAGAGATAGAAGGATAGAAAAAGACAGACAGATAAAGATAGACACAGACACACATGTAGACAGACATACGAATAAATAGACAGACATACATATATAGAGTAGTACGGATGAACCGGCAGACTGCGTGAATTGTAAAATCCTTGTCGTTTTGGCATATCATTACATGGGACGGTATAATAAAAAAAAAACATATTAAAATATTTAGATCTTGCCCAATCACAACGCTGCATTTTAGATATGCCTTTTAGAGAGAGAGAGAGACAGAAAGAGAGGGAGGCAGAAAGAGACAGAGAAAGAATGAGAGACAGGCAGAGAGCATGACAGAGACAAATATACAGAGACAGAGAGACAGAAAGATAGGGAGGCAGAGAGAGAGATAGGGAGGGAGAGAGAGGGAGGGTGAGACACATAGATACAGAGAGAGAGAGGGAGGCAGAGAGAGAGAGGGGGGAGGGAGGGAGGCAGGCAGACAGACAGAAAGAAAGAAAGAAAGAAAGAAAGAAAGAAAGACAGACAGACAGAGATACAGAAAGAGAGGTAGTGAGGCAGAGAGAGAGAGAGAGAGAGAGAGAGAGAGAGAGAGAGAGAGAGAGAGAGAGAGAGAGAGAGAGAGAGAGAGAGAGAGAGAGAGACAGAGAGGAGAGAGATGGAAAGAAATAGACTGAGCGGGAATGAGAGGGAGGTATAGAAGAAGGATTCTTACATATTATACGATGTTTATTAGTGTTTGCTTGCTATGTGTTCTTCTTTTTCTTGTGGGGTAACTTCTTTTTTTATTATGGCTTGGTAATTTAGTTTAAGAAATAAGAGTATTATCATACCGAAGTTTATTTCCCGGTAGTTTTCACTCTACATTTCCACAGATCTCTTCTTTTACGGCGCTGTTAGCGTTTGCTGACATGTAATTGCCGCCCTAATTGGTCAAAACGAAGTAACACATGCTTCAGATTTTAAACATTTTAGTCGCTCACAGAATTCATTAAGTCGCTACTCTATCTCATGCGCTCCGTAAAACTGACAGCAATGGCGCCCATTGCACGTGCTGAGGTCCCTTATGTCACCAATAATTGAGCGCAGCCAATGAAATTGTCCGATTCAATTTGCTGATGCTTTCCTCACAACCGTTTCGCGTTGGCCTAAAGCATTCTTGTGTTACACATGTTTAAAGATGTTGCGACTGATACCGTTAGCACGGCCAATAGCACATGAATTAAGTACCGGTTAGGATAGTTAGAAAGATGGAGGTTGCCAGAACGTTATAAATATATTGGGTTACCTTACGCTGAAATGGTTTCATTTAGTGAATTGTTAAAATAAGGAGAAAAAACGGAGAAAAAAACATACAAAAAACAGCAAAAAAACAACAACCTACTACTGCTGCTGCTATTACCACGACTACCACTATTTATTCTACTACTACTACTACTACTACTACTACCACTGCTGCTGTTGCTGTTGTTGTTGCTACTACTACTACCACTACTACTACTTATACTGATACTGCTACTACTACTACTACCACTACTACTACTACTACTACTACTACTACTACTACTACTACTACTACTACTACTACTACTACTACTATCCCTACTACTACTACTACTACTGCTGCTGCTGCTGCTGCTGCTGCTGCTACTACTACTATTATTACTAGTACTGCTGCTGCTGCTACTACCACCACTACTACTACTACTACTACTA
>JAECMU010089492.1:0-13258 GCA_016106625.1 Dracogyra subfuscus
TCTGTCATGTGGCCTGAGGACGATGTCTTAGTGATGCCACAACACATCATAACTGAACCACCATCAGATCTGTCATGTGGCCTGAGGATGATGTCTTAGTGATGTCACAGCACATCATAACTGAACCACCACCTGATCTGTCATGTGGCCTGAGGTTAATGTTTGTTTGGCGTTCATGTCATTAATCTCAACCATGCCTATCCAAGAAGTCCAGAGTGAATCTGGCCTCTGGACATTACACCAGATCACTGATGATTTACCCAGTTTCTACGCTGTGTACACCATTGGTACCACTTTACCATGTTGGTGATTTGTCAACAGTAGCACAACACATGGTCACCGAGTATGCAGATGAGCTACAAGTAGACAATTTCTAACCATCTGACCTGTTACTTTGAACCCAGTAGCTTCGTGTAACTGTGCAGTGATACGAGTCGATGTTTGAGATCGATTTCATATAATCTGGGTTCTGATGAATTGATCCTGGACTCATGTGGTTGACCTGGGATGCCCTGAATGGGGTTGATCATCAAGATTTTGTGTGTGCTGGTATCTGTTCCATAGTCTGCAGATCACAGACGGTAAAACATTGAACATATTGGGTACATTACGCAACATTTGACCAGTTTTAAGCATGCCCCAATGAGTTCTTCACATTGTAGATGCGTATCTGTCATTCAAAGACAAACAATGCAAAATATTTAAGAACAAAGGTTAAAGGATCTCGAAATTCAGCAAAATTAACAGTAGTAATCATTCAAACAGATTTATCAACCACTCTGTGAAGTGTCAAAATTGTGAATGACTCCTAACCATACCTGCCAACTTTAATGAAAGAAAAATCCTAATAATGTACTTGTGGCCAAGTGAAGCTCGGCAGTACTAGAGGGGTTCTGGGGTATGCCCCCCCCCTCCCCTGAAACATTTTTGAAAAACTATATTAAAAATGGTGCATTCTGGAGCATTTTCTGAACAGTTTTCCAGTGATCAGTAACAGCAATTATAAAAAAAAAATTTTTTGGAATATTCCAATTTGAATTTCTGATCAGCTTTTGCGTATTTCTTGCGATAATGTTTTGGTGCCCTTTTTTAATTTGTTTTGCTGGCTTGTATAATTGATCTCATGATGAAACACGAGTGACGATTGGTCGAAATTTATTATATGTGTGACGTAACGCGCAATTGGACTAATGGATATGCGTGTAATTCACCAGTGTAATGTAATGGTACCCACGTACTACAATCGAGTCACACTTGAAAGGACCGATTAAAGGACGCACTGAAAAAAAAGTTGAAATTATTTTCAAAAAGCGGAATACTACCTTTATAATTTGTAGGGCGGAATGAGAATAAAAAAATTGTAATGGGACTATTGTGTGTTGCACATGCATATTTTTGGCTGTGTTCTTTCATAGACAGTCATTTTTGAAAGCTGATCATTTGTAATGACATTTGCATTTTAAATGTCCCTACATTTTCTTTTTTAAATGGTATATATATTATATATAAAGTGAAACCCCTCAAAATCGGACCCTCAGTAAACCGGAATTCCTCCAAAACTGGATGTTTTACATGGTCCTGTGATTTGCGTATCTTTTAATACTAAAATGTACCTCTCTAAACCGGAAACCCCTCTAAAATGCACCGGACGAAATTATCCGGTCCCATTGTGTTCTTTTAGTGCTAATTTTACCTCAGAAAACCAGATGGTCACACTGACGTCAATCATTACTGCATTACTTCTACTTTGAATACCCACTCAGCCGAGGACGTGATTGCAGAGCTTATTACATGTGCACATACTCAATTCTCAATCCCCGAGACCGATATTATTTATAAACATATGTTTGCTGCTCCCACTTCTGTCATTCATGTCGCTTCAAAGCATGCATTATTTTTTATCATTGGGGATCGGGGGAATGTGTCTTTTGGTGGTGTTTATTTGTCTACATCAAGAAACTGATGCAGATTTTGATTCTCAAGACTTGAACCGGTCCCAAATTTAATAAAACAAATGGTCACTTGCATGCACCACTGCACTAGGCTAGACATTCGTTCAAATCCGCAGTCGGTCACGAGATTGAACAATTGTTAACAAGAACACAAATGTTGGTGAGAAAAGCTATCAAGGCATTACACTCCAATTAAAACAAAGGACCCAGAGGTTGCAACTGGTTACAATCACTGTCTCGGTGGAAGTGTTGTTGCAATCAACACCTGTGTACAGAGGCCAGTTGGATTGATTGTCACAGAGTCCCGATAAAATTTTGTGAAGTGAACACTGCTTTAAAATAACATAAAATTTACTGAAATTATCTATACGTGTATTTATTACGGACTATTCAATGTAGTTTATTTAATAATGTTTTCCGTTCGTGATTACTATATCAGTAGAGAACACCAACCAAAAGACAGTTTACCACAATACTGAAACCTCTGAATACCCCTTAAAACCGGAATTTTTTCTTGGTCCCATGGCTGTCCGGTTTTGAGGGGTTTCACATATATAATATATCATAATTAAATATAAATGCTTAAATGACTTACCACACATGTGATCTAAGTAAGGTGAATTAAATAAATGCTGTAGAGAAAGATAAAGTGAGATAACCTACTGGGTCGTGCAGTTTGAGAATGGCACACTGTAAGATGAGCAGGTCTCGTGAGAAAGCCAGCCTGGTGGAGGAGATCTGCTCAAAGACTTGAGCCAACACAGCTGAGGCGGTCGAACTGGTAAATAGATGACTGCATTGAAGCTGGCGAGTCGCATCAGCAACTATAAAGAAAACACGTAGATATCATATACAGTAGAATCTCGTTGGCTCGAACACCCTCGAGTGCTCGAGAAAGAGTTCAACCCATCGGGTAGTTCGAACTAAGCATTCGGTCAACATCGGATGTTTCCGTGATATCAATTTGAAAGTTGAAAAAGATGCAGGCTATGTATTATAAGTGAGAGTAGCAAAATAAAATAAATAAATAGCAAAATTCATAATCTTTCTTCACATGGGACATGAGTTTATTACTAAACGATTTGAATATGTTAGAAAAATGCATACCGTATTACGAAATGAAAACAAAATTGAAATATTACATACCATAGAAAACAAAACAAAATGAAACGTCCAATAAATATTATACAGATAGATTAACATGCTGAAGAGATTACAGTTGATTAAGTCACCCGTTAGTTCAATCGATTAAAACAGGGCGCCGATGCCCGTAAGTCTACAACTGGTCTGCTTGCGATATGTTCAATGTCAATCAAAGCTGAGGCCCATGCGTGTGCTAATTGTTTGATTGGCATTACAATACAAATTAATACTAACTTGAAAGATCACTGCACACAGCCTCTTAACAAACAACGCGGCAGTGTGGTAAAGAAAAGATTGCATGGCTATTGTTAGATTCCTCGATTTATCTATAGTTCGTTCTGCCTACATAATCACTCAGAATGTTGTAATAACCAGCTGCTCATGCGTAGCAATTAGTCGTCTCGTTGACAATTTTTTCAGCTGCATGTTTTTTTTTATACGTTACCTATCAGCGGTTCGAGAGAAAAATAACTAATTACACTGACAGGACCGATAATTTGGTTCGAGGGAAGGCGTATAGTCGACCCTGGACATGTTCGAAGCATCAGCAGTTGGTACAATGGTTTATCGAACCAAAATCTCGGGACTTCGTTCTTGGTTCGAGCGTCACGGTGTGTTCCACCCTTTCGAGGTCGAGCCAACGAGATTCTACTGTATATGAAAAATATCAACAGACTATGTTAATTATATGTGTGTCGAGGCTCTGCCATGGTAAATAGTGGTCAAGGAAAGGCAGTAAATAGTGGTCGAGGAAAGGCAGTAAATAGTGGTCGAGGAAAGGCAGCAAATAGTGGTCGAGGAAAGGCAGTAAATAGTGGTCAAGGAAAGACATTAAATAGAGGTTGTGGAAAGGCAGTAAATAGAGGTTGTGGAAAGGCAGTAAATAGGTCGTGGAAAGGCAGTAAATAGAGGTTGTGGAAAGGCATTAAATAGAGGTTGAGGAAAGACAATAAATAGAGGTTGTGGAAAGGCAGTAAATAGAGGTTGTGGAAAGGCAGTAAATAGGTGTCAAGAAAAGGCAGTAAACAGAGGTTGCACTGCTTACGAAGCCAGACTGACCTGAGTCGTCCATCATTTCGTCTTCGTTGCCCTCGGGCTGAAGGTCCAACATCTTGAGCAAGACGTGCAGTGCGGGCAGCAGACTGCGCACCTCCTGTAGGCGAGGTATCACATACGGGTCCAGGCAGTCACAGCTCTCACCACTGACAAGCAAAACTAAACATGTTGTAAACACCAAACACACATTACATGATGACATTTCAAAACTAAACATGTTGTAAACACCAAACATACATTACATGATGACATTTCAAAACTAAACATGTTGTAAACACCAAACACACATTACATGATGACATTTCAAAACTAAACATGTTAATAAGTCTGTTGAATGAACTGCCTCACCTATCAGGAACATATTTGGTCTCATCGCATCCATCAATCAATGCATGTTTATTAAACAAAATTTTAAAATAATTATTCAATAAAACATTTTAATAAACACTTTAGTTTAATTAATTGAAATATTTTGTCACATGCATTGTGATGAACATTCATAGGTGTAGCTATAAACAAGGGTAAGACATAGCTTGTGAGAAATGGTGAAAAACAAAACTAATGTTAACCAAAAAACAAATACTGTTTGTCTTCATCTGGAAGTCAAATTCTTTTAAAGCTAAGATATATGGTATTGTGACTACCGAGCGTCTGAATGTTTTTTTGAATGGCTGGTAATAAATTCTCAAATAACTATAGAAGGAAAAGATGACACAACAAATTTGTAAAGTTCAGTCATTTAATATGTAACAACAAGGTTAAATAGTTTTACAACAGTCTCAGTAAAATGCTTCTTGCACTTCACTATATTATTTGTATATCAATCAATATTTGCAATCAACAAACACTTTCAGGTCATACACATTGACCAATATGCCATTAAATGTTACTAAAACCGAACACTGACTCAGCTATATGTATTCATAAAGGTAAGTAGTATTCAGAATACCTATTTTATCATTAAACTACATTATGCAACTACATAACTAAATTTCTGTTTACTTATACTCAACTTCATATGTGCTAGTTTAATATATTGCTTTATCTTTAATACTACAGTTCACTACACTACGGTATCTCTAATAATATCTCTCACTACTTCCTACTACTTCAGTACTATATTTCTCTACTCAGAGTGGCACCACATCACTCTCTATCACTTGAACACTATAATAACTACACAGGGTGGCACTACATCACCCACAACTCTGGGGCGGATCGGTGGGGGGGTGGGGTGTGTGTTCCAGAACCCGCCCTCCCCCCCCCTAAAATTTGAGAAGTGCCCTTTTTATTTAGGATTTTTAGTTTCTTTTACAAATTTATTAAATTAGTATTATTATGCCAGCGTCCCTGTTGTAGCACTATTATATTATGGTCCATGTGAACCATGTGTAATTTTTCAATAGTGCCTTTTCATAATGTTACGGTGCCCTTTTTGTCTTGGATTCCCCCCCCCCCCCCCCCCCCCCCATCAGAAAAGCTGGATCCGCACCAGCAACTATGTTTCCTATAAACTCAATAGAGTGGCACTACATCACCCACAACTACTTTAATTATTTTCACTTCTCTTCACTACTTCTACACTATCTTCACGTATACACAGTGTGAACTACCTCACTTTCCACAACTTCAGCAATATATTAAACTACACTTAAACTTCTATTTCAATACTTCTCATATACACTAAGTGAATTATCTCACTTTTCACTACTTCAGCAATATTAAACTACACTTGAACTTTTATTTGAGTACTTTTAACTCAATAGACTACATATTCCTGAGAATAATATTACTTACACTTTATATCTCAATGTTAACTTTTCACAGTAAATACCATAGCATTTCTGGGCTCTCAATTTATGTTTGAAGGCTAACCTACATGTGTATATCTAAATAATAATACATTTTCTAATTAATTAATATTGCCAAATATAATTATCATGTTTGTTGATGCTACTTATTAGTGAGAATAGCTATCTAATCCCAACTCTTTATTTAAAAACCTACAATTTTAGAAAATAAACAAAATGGGTCCCAACACACTAATGTAAGGGTAAAGCCAGACTGACGGCCAGTGTTAAAAGCTGCCTTTATAACTTTTACTAAACAGCGAAAAATCAGTGTACTGGTAAAATCAGCGTGCTGAATCAGCGCACTGGGAGGGTATTCATGTCTAAAACAACCAAAATCAGCATCGCTGAATTCAGCGTGCTGAATCAGCAGAGCCGGCTGAATCAGCAAACTATGACCTGCCCCCTGTTTGCTGGGTAAGGCTAGTCATGCTAAAAGTACACCCGACTTCCCTATTACTGGTGTAACTAATACCTTAATAAATTATTCTAAATAAACATATACAGTAAATTCTAATCGCATTCATGTTCATACAAAAATAGTAAGTTAAACTTTAGTTTTCCAAAGTTTAGTTGTATTTACCGCTAAAATGTTTGACAGCTGTGACCTGGATGTACAATAAATATAATTCTTGAAGGTCACGGTCAACTCTGCCATTACCGCCATTTGCAAATGAGTGAACATATAAACACGATTTGTTAAACACTCAGAAGTGACAAGAAACTTTGTGCCACTACATGATATCATTGAAATATGAATTTGGAATGTACACAAGTAATAATTACATCATTTAAGAGGACTGACATTTGCCCAAACGTAATAAAATGGACATAAAAGACTTCGTAAGTTAGCGGTTGGTAATGGTCTCATACCGGAGTGAGTGCCAGTTTACAATTATTTGTTTTAAAAAAAACGTAATTCACAACAGTATTACTTATAAATATACTGGGTTCTCACAGTATCTTTTAATTAAAAATGTATAATCAATTAATTTTTAATTATTTTAACATGCACTGTTGTAAGTGTCCATAGGAACAACTATAAAACAAATTCCATCGATCTATGACATAAAGTTTGTGAAAATTGGAACTAAATGCAAACCTTTAATGCTAAGCTAAACGCACAAGTATTTTAGTCAGAAATGTTTAGTTAACTTTTAATTAATTTCACATGGGCTGTATAACTCATATCCATGAATTTAACTAAAAACCAGATTTAACTGACCTAGGACTTATAGTTTATGAGCAAATGATTAAGTGTGAAACTTTAACATTAAACTTTAATGCAAAAGTTGACAAATCCACCGCCACTACAGGGTGTATACCACCAAATTAAATCCCACAGGCGACAATAGTAACATATGTGGCTAAAATTCCTACCTGCAGCGTATCAATCAACATAAATGCCACGGATATAAATACTACCACCCCTCATACTTCAAGTGAACCAGAGAAAATTGGGGGTTAAGCTGCTCGGTTCTGAGATAACGGGTAGCATCTATGACCACCCTAGTTCCGCACCAAATTAGAGTACTTTTTTTTTTACAGGTACCCCATACATGTTTCAAGCACAAGGCTACTTGACACATTGGTACTAGATGAAATATAATTGCTTTTTTTTTTTTACCCAGATGAAACTATTATTTTTTACAACCAACACACTCACATTTATAACCAATCACAGGACTTGTGGTGTTTGCTTCTCTATCAAAAGTTGGGTGCACCTCGAACTTTGACCCAGCCGGAAGGTAATTGGTTTAGTACTACACTACACTATACTACACTACACTACACTACACTACACACTACACTACATACTAAACTACACTGCCGTCGCCCAGTCAAAAAAGTAACACCTATATGTCTCATTTTCACCTTGTTCTGGCGAGACAGTAAAACTAAAATATTTTCAAACAGCAAACAGATGTGATGATATTTTAGAGAACATTAACAAAAAATCTAAATTTTGTCAGTAGAAACATTTTAAATAAAACAAAAAATGCAATGTGACCGTGGTGCAATATAAAAGCCTAACTAACATGTCCATATTATTCTTATGTCATACGGGAATATAGCAAGACAACAATTCCTAATGGCTTTAAACAATATACATACTTGCTAAAGCAAGACAACAATTCCTAATGGCTTTAAACAATATACATACTTGCTATAGCAAGACAACAATTCCTAATGACTTTAAACAATATACATACTTGCTATTGCAAAACAAAAATTCTGCAGCTTTTTCTGCCAGTGACTTTGGTGATTCCATCATGATGAGACTTGCTTCAAACTGAGCACACAGTTCCTCGGTCATAGCCTCCCTGATAAGACATACACAGTCACAGATCTGTTTAACATCTTGGCTCAGTGCATAGTCTGGAGAACATAATACAATAACTGTGTTATAAACATTTCTCAGTTTAGAAATCTGTTTAAATAGATGGCTTAGTGCAAATTCTATAAGCAGAACATAATACAATAACTGTGTTATGGACACAGTGCTATAAACATTTCTCAGTTTAGAAATCTCTTTGAATAGATGGCTTAGTGCAAATTCTAGAAGCAGAGCACAATACAATAACTGTGTTATGGATACAGTGCTAAGAACATTCCTCAGTTTAGAAATCTGTTTAAATAGAGTAATAGATGGCTTAATGCAAATTCTAGAAGCAGGGCACAATACAATAACCGTGTTATGGATACAGTGCTAAGAACATTCCTCAGTTTAGAAATCTGTTTAAATAGATGGCTTAGTGCAAATTCTAGAAGCAGAGTACAATACAATAACCATGTTATGGATACAGTGCTATGAACATTCCTCAGTTTAGAAATCTGTTTAAATAGATGGCTTAGTGCAAATTCTAGAAGCAGAGCATTATCCAGTAACTGTGTTATGGACACAGTGCTGTGAACATTCCTCAGTTTAGAAATCTCTTTGAATAGATGGCTTAGTGCAAATTCTAGAAGCAGAGCACAATACAATGACTGTGTTATGGATACAGTGCTAAGAACATTTCTCAGTTTAAAAATATCTTTAACAGATGGCTTAGTGCAAATTCTAGAAGCAGAACAATACAATAACTGTGTTATGGACACAGTGCTACTGCTATGAACATTCCTCAGTTTAGAAATCTCTTTGAATAGATGGCTTACTGCAAATTCTAGAAGCAGAGTACAATACAATAACTGTGTTATGGATACAGTGCTAAGAACATTCCTCAGTTTAGAAATCTGTTTAAATAGAGTAATAGATGGCTTAGTGCAAATTCTAGAAGCAGAGCATAATACAATAACTGTGTTATGGATACAGTGGTATTCACATTCCTCAGTTTAGAAATCTGTTTAAATTTGTCGCAGAAAATAATACAATAACTACATGTTATACTGTACTGTGGAAATTTTAAACAAAAGAAACCACAGCTCAGCACATGTAGTTTGTCATTTCAAAATTTGAAAGAGAAAGAGAAGAAATTACTATACAAAGAAACTTTTATATATAACGTTTCCCATAATAATAATAAAATCTGTATTTATAGAAGGTAGCTCAGTTAGTTCTAGACAATTCTCCTCTGAGGCCTTGTTACTAAGTATTACAATAATAATATTCATATTAATTATTAAAAATAAAAACTAACAAAATCATACAATTATGTACAATATACACAATCATAAAATTAAGACATAATTATGGAGCCAGCAATCATGTTTCTAAGAAGTGTTTGAAAAAAAATGTTCTTAAATATATACATGTATCACTAGGTAAACTCTTCCAGATACCAACTCCAGAAAATAGAAAGCTTTTCTTGTAGTGCTCTATTTTTGGTTGGGGATCTAACATATTTCTATCATCAATGGAGCGAAGTTCACAAATTGATGATATTGGATTGAACAGGTCTATGAGGAGTAAGTCTGTTTAGTGTTTTATATACAAGAATGGCTTTTTGATATTCAACTCTTCTGTTTATTTTTAGCCCCTTTATTTCATGAAAATGTAATTCAGTTGGATCCTCAGGTGATTTGTCAACAATAATATGTGTTGTTCGTTTTTTGTAATTTATTTATTCTAAGTCTAATTTAGAACAATTTCCCTATATGGTCAAGCAGTAATCAAATAATGGTTGAATATAAGCATTAAAATACAGTATTCTAATGTTTAAGGGAAGATACCTCTTTATTTTTGTGAGCAGAGTTATTTTTTAAGTTAGTGTTTTACATACCTTGTCAACTTGTGTATCCCATTGAAGAAAACTATATATATATATAGATTATTATACGAGTGTTTTTCGATATCGTCAATATCATATATTAGGAATAAAAATTGTATTATGCGAGCCTCTGGCGAGCATAATACATAATTTTTATTCCTAATATATGATATTGACGATACCGAAAAACACAAGGATAATAATCTTTTTATCATATAATGTCAATCTTTTCATAAAAGTTTTCTTAAAACTTTGTTCGCCGCTGCAATGATTAAATCCGCCATTACATTATTTGAGGAGGCGTGGTTAATGAAGATAGCAAGTGAGGGCGTGGCTTGTCAAAGGGACACAACTCCAAATACTAAGGTAGTTAATTATCGAGACTTTCTGTCCGTAGAAAAACTTACGATACGTCTGCTTGACCCTCGGAATTTTTTTAGCTATCATCACAAGCCTCCACTGAGGCAGTCTCGCCTCATAGTCGGTTCCGACAATATTTACTAAATATTCTTTCACATTGTTTCCTTTGTCAATAACCCCTGTTATCGTGCCCTCACCCCTACCGTCTACTGATACAGATTCGCCTATTGGGAGAGAAGCCATTTTGATTTGTATATATTTTTGGGTGTCAACAATGCTGTTCACATGACCTAATTTGCATTGTTATCCGATTCTCAAAGTATGGTGATACCAAAGATATCAGACATTTTGTTTCCATTGGATGACTTACTCATTATATGATAAATATATATATCACCAGTGTTTTTCGGTATCGTCAATATCATATATTAGGAATAAAAATTGTATCATGCGAGCCTCTGGCGAGCATAATACATTATTTTTATTCCTAATATACGATACTGACGATACCGAAATACACAAGGGTAATAATCTCTTTATCATATAATCTCAAGCTTCATACAACATGTTTTTTTAAACTGTACACACAACTTTAATTCCAGTTAGCCATTACTAAATATTCATATGACATAAGAATATTTGGCACGTCGTATTTTTGAATGGAAATGACGTCAAACTCGAATGACGTCATTTTTGATGTCCTTACATCAAAATAAATTAGGGCCTAACGTTTTTTATTTTCTGAACGCTGGACAGCTTTCATTGTCAAATTGCCATTGAAATGTTTTTATTTAAGGAATATGAATGCATAAGTCAATTATGGAGGGTCTCCAAAGTACGTTTGCTTAAATGTCAATAAACATAAAGCCGTAAACTCGATTAATTTACATCTAATTTGCAAAGTTATCAAATTCTTAAAGTATGTGATCTGAAAAATATCACATACTTTGATTGCACTAAAAATGTAAGATATTATATATATATATATATATATATGTCAAACTTCGTTATCTCGATGTTGAAGGGACTGAACCAACAAGATCGAGATATCAGTAGTTCGAGATAAACAATATACAAAATGTAGTTGTTGATGCAAATTATGCCAAACATAAATGTAGTTGTTGATGCAAATTATGCCAAACATAAATGTATTTGTGTATCAGCTTAACAATACACGATGTCTTCGTAATTTAACCATTTTAAAATAATCATTTTTGTGTACGAATTTCAAAATGTGGAATAGTGCTAACATCGTTAGCTAGTGTACCAAAAATAGGCCTAGTGCTACCAATATACAAACATCAAACGATGCGATCAATCACTTTGCGAAACTTATGTAACAATTATACAACTACTTGTAGCTAGCCCTGCTCAATATCCTGTCAAATAATTTATTTTTGGAACATAAATCCGGACTTAACGGGAAATCATTATCACGGATATTACCGAGTTGTGTTGGACAAAAGTCGTAACGTTGTTTGTTTACGCTAAAAAGTAATCCAGCTAAAATATTAAATCAAATAAAAATAAAACAATATTTTTTAAAACATTTATTTTAGCACAAAAACTTGATTTTATCAAGAACACAAGTATTGTTTGTTGGTTTGTTTAACGACGCACTCAACACATTATATTTACGGTTATATCGGCGTCGGACATATGGTTATGTCGAGAAAACCCCCAGTGGTTAGCTGACGGGGATCGATCCTAGACCGACCGCGCATCAGGCAGGCACTGTACCACTGGGCTATGCTGCCCGCTAAAGAACACAAGTAAAACACAAACATACACTGAGCACACGTGATTTGTTTACCACTATTCAGTAAAGGAAAAGGAACATAATGGAATGGTTTTATCAGTCATCTTTGTCAGTCGGTGAAAAAGTCGCTTTAAAATCTTTCGTCATAACCCGATAGGTGATCTGGGCTAAACCTATCAGCAGATAGTCGGTTTTCTGTGTAGTTTCGATCCAGTTTCTCACAACATCTATAGCATGTAAAGCCTCTGTCGTAGTTGGTCGTTTCAGTGAGGTAGTGTCATCGTCATCACTAGCATCATCATCACCAGATGTTACTTTTCTTGCACAGTGTATTGTGTCAATAATGCTGTCATCGGTCTCACATGTGTCCAATTGGTCGTCCAAGCTGGCGTAATTGGCAATTGGTATACTAGTACGCAGTCTGCTTAATAGGATGTCGTCGCCCGAGTCATTTACACTGGCCTGTTCTGGCTGGCCATCAGGTTTCACAAACTCTGCGTGTCGGAAACAGTTCTTAATTGTATTCGGTGTTACATTACCCCATGCCTGATTGATCATGCGTAAAGAATCGAGCACATTGATATTAAGTTCTTGTTTTTCATCATAGGCTTTCAGCTGAAGCATAATTACCAGCTTGCGATGGTGAACTTTGAGGTTGTGGATGATGCCTTAATCCATCGGTTGTGTTTTACTTGTTGTATTTGGTGGCAGGAATACCAGCGTGATTGCTTTCAAACTTTTCATTTTTGGATGCGCCGGACGATTATCTACAACCATAGCAACTTTTCTATTTTTCGACTGAACTTTTTATCTAGGTTCTGTATCCATGTTGTAAATAGATCACCCATTATTCAGGCCTTTTTATTTGCATCATACTGTGTCGGCAGTGTTTTAACATTTTTGAAGCATCTAGGATTTTTAGATTTCCCG
>JAECMU010089509.1:6373-19307 GCA_016106625.1 Dracogyra subfuscus
CCCCCACTAGGCAATGGTTTTGAAAATACACAGGAACGTACTCACTGTTAAGTGTATTTATGAATTAAAACACTGAGGAAAATTAGAAAACCAACTAACCAATGGTTCTGAAGATGTTCAGTAAATTAATCACTGATAAGTGTTATTTATCAGCGTGTGTAATTAATCTATCTGGTGTGGCGGATCTCCCCGGGCTTTGACAGACAGCATTCCAGGCAAGCGCCGGTTACCGCGCGTCCTCCCCTCGCGCTCGAGTAATTGATTCGTCCGAGTCTCTTAGCTCACCTGTCGGATTTCCCCCACTCACCTGAGGATTATTTGCCCATTTAAATGCCGACCAAGGCAGCTTAGGACCACACGATCTCTCTGAGACGTTTTGGCACCAGCGCGGCTCTGATTCCAGCGCAATCGTTTGACACGTGACGAGGTGACAGGCCGCTCGATTTATCAACCAAACCTGTCTTATCTGGACACACGGCACGCGCTGCGAGGTCGGAGCAGACGCCAACAAGTAGTGCGGGACGTAATAGACCAGTGATAAAGCGTTCGCCTAATGCGCTGTCTGTCTAGGATCGATCCCATTTGGTGGACTCACTGTACTATTTCTCGTTTCAGCCAGTGCACAACGAATGCTGTGTATCAAAAGCCGTGATATGTGCTGTTCTGTTTGTGGCATGGTGCATATATTAAAGATCCTGTGCTACTAGTTTCATGTCTAAGACAGTACGTAATTTTTTCAAATACTTGACATCCAATAGCTAATAAATAATAAATTAATGTGCTGTGGAGGTGTCGTTAATCAGTAACAAAAAATCTCTTTTTAGTGCGCAGACTTTCTAACCGGCCGGTGGTGTAGAGGATAAGTCGTTGGACATGACGCTCGTAGCTAGTCTATTCACATCCCGGTATCTGCTCCCTCTCAGTGTGAGTTTTAACAACCCATCGGGCGAGTGTCAGGTCACTACATCGTCTTCTGTCTTACTAACTATTAACCCACTGTCCTGAAAAGACAACCCATGCTTGCTTGAACCCTAAGTGGGTATAACCAAGAAAATAAGTTAAAAATTAAATTAAAAAGTCATGCTCTTTCCCCGCATATTGCAATTTTTATTTGGCCTAACGTAATATAAAGTTCTGCTGATTGCAATGTTATTTAATTGCATATATGCCACTATTTGTATTATCAACATCTTTTTACTATTCTCCGTTATATATTTCTTCTTTTTAAGGACTGGGATATTGATAACCATTATAACAAAAATAAATACAAAATTGCAGATCAATTCTTCCCTCCCCTGTAGTAAGGCATTTTTCTTCTCACTGATGATGTCATTTGTTCTTCTCATTATAAGAACACGACTTATCTGTCTGTCACTTCTTAATGCCACATCCCGGCGTTTGCCATCATGATTACGACACGTGCCTATGGTTTGTGGTTGATCGTGCTTATCCGTGCCGTTTACTGACCTTCCAGTACTAACCTGGCAATGACACTGCTAGGTATTTGGTAGTCGTTTTTGAAAATAGACAGATATTTACAGACTTGCTACCGGTCTAATTAACTAGTAGAAATGATCAGGCCAGTTTACACACAAAAATGCAAACTTAGAAAATATTAACGCAAACGAAAATATTTCAAAAGATAATAGCAATCGAAACAATTTACAAATGTGTTTTTCAAAATGAAAACAAAATGATAGAAAAGTAAAACAGTTAAGATTTAAATCACTTCTTTAAAAGGAGACGCTGGTTCATTCGTTTTAGCAAGATTTTCCAGCTTATATTCAGTTAAGGATTAGGTACGTTGTGTCTTGGACACACTCCAGCTATCTGACCTGGTTTTTTTTCAGTGGTTAATGATAAAGATATTGGTGTAGTGATCCCCACCCTCCCCGGCGATCCGCTACAACTCACTCTAGTCCATTTGCTTTCTTGCATCCGTAACAGTAAAGGGACCTATTTTATTATTAAAAGGATCTCATAGTTTTAGCAAACGTTGCAATGTCTTTAAACAAAGAACAGCTGCTTTAACATTTCCGTTTGATTAGATACTACACAAACTTATTTCCGTCTTTGATTGAGTATTTTACGTCTGAAACAAAACCCTTTTGAATTCATGGCTTCACAGAAAAGTTCAGACACCAAGTTCTGAACTGTCGTATCCCTATCCGGGGGCTTAACTTCTTGCTATAATAAAGGCTTTGGCTTGTCCCTTTTCTCCGTTTCAATGGATCTGATAGTAAACGAAAGAAATTAGCCATACAAAACTAATTTTTCCAATAGAACGCAACCTCCTGTCTCTGCTACAACTTCCGTAAAAGTTCGAACGGATTGTTAAATTAGATCGTGTTGGCTACAAATCGCTGGCGGCAAGGTTTCGATTTTCATCGGGCCCATGCTACGGCAAGATGGCGGTGGGTTCGACGAATTGTAAAGAGTCTGAGGTTTGCATTTGTGAGTTCCTTATGGCGATTCACTAATTGCAATATGCCTCTTTCAATTTTTATTCAGTAAAAAGCAAAATGTCACGAAAAAGATGAAAAAAAGAGTATTTCCTCAATGCATAAAATCGAAAAAAAAAATTAATATGTAGTAGAAAATATGAAAAATATTGAAAAATAAATTTTTTCTCTCAATCGTCGGTACATTTGTAAAACAACAAATGAAAGATTCATACTAATCAGACATCAGACTATTTTTATTAGTTCTCAATTTGGTGTGACAGGAATTAACCGTAAAAAGTTGCTGCAATTTTGTTTAAGACATGTGTCAGATTAAGACCCATGCAGACATGAATTATATTTATCCTTTTCGCCAACTACTGGCAGTTCACAGCTCTTGTCAATTTGGTCTTCTTGTTAGCTTCTTGTCTTCACTTAGTAATAAATAATTCCATATTTTACATCATGTTTTTATAAATCACAACACTTCTCTCCGTATTATTGTAGAGTGCTCTTATCTGCTCGTGGGACTGTTCATGGAACTGTTCAGTATATTTGTAATAATGACAGTTGGTCAAATTTATATGCAGCATTTTGACCTTTCCATTCAGATTAATCAAGAGGGGAAAACATCTAAATCTAAATAACCATCCATCTAGTTTAGTTTCAATAATGTCTCAAGTAAGTTACTATTGTGATGTTGTTACATTCATCTTTACCTCAGTATTTTAACAATCTATTTTAGTGTTTGTATATCCAGTATAATGTTTGCCGCCGTCTGCTAATGTTAGAATAATGAATAAATTAATATTTTACGACACCCTAGCACGAAAAATACATCGGCCCATCCTCAGCTATTGGGTGTCAATTGTTAGAAGCAGTCATTATTTTATGTTACTTTAGTTCGTGATATATAATTATATTTATTTCGTGCGTACACAGACATGGGAGGGTAAATTCCGGTTAGGATGATACTATACATCTTGTTTATATAGACACTGACATTCTAAACAAGAAGATGTATTTACAATGTAGTTTTAATTATCAAATATACTCTGTTAGTCTAACATAGTTTACAATCAAATCAAACATTCAGGACAGTTCCTTTAATTACCTTTCCATATGAACATTTTCCTCCCCCCTCTATTTTCAGTTATTAATAAACAACAAAGAACAAGGGCACACAACAAATTTAGAAGTTTATTTCATTTTGATGGTATAAGGCGTAAAAGAATGTTACAAAAATACAAGCGCATTGTTTAGGTATTTAACATATGATAATTGTGACACTTGGTTCAGATAATGCGAGAAGGAATTTGTTGACACAACATATTTCCATGGACAAAACATCACATACCACGGATGTTAATATACCAGTTGTGGAACCATGGCTGGAACGGGAAATAACTATTTGAGTCTGTTCATGGTGACCGAACCTAAAAGTAAATTCTACCACTCACCGAGTTAGAGACCTTATCTCTAAATCAACATTTTGCAATGATGAGCCAAGATTCGGTCACCTCTCACAAACACCAAATACCACCTCTGTTTTTGACAGTGTTTCACGAACTCGCACTTTCACGACTTAGTAATAAAAAAAGCCCTTGGACCTTGTTTTACACGAAACAATTTTGACGTTTTGATTACCGGACTATTTTAGCCGAGTCGTCGTAATCAAGTGCTCAAATGTGTGTTGTGATCTGGTTGAACAGTTGAAAGTGTTTGAGCGAGTTTAAACAGGTATCAAGTGCAGTCCGTGAGGGCCATTGGATGGTCGCGGGACCAAGCCACAAGAGATTTAAGTAGGATGTGCTTATAGCAAACAGAAGAGAGAATAAAACCTCTCTCCGCCATATTATAAGCAATCTCTCGAAATGTCAATGGCTAAGTTTGTATGAGGCTGAAGTTTCCTAAATGGAACTTAACGAGTAATTATGAATGCTCCAAAAGTTGCACGGCTGAAGGGGAGATATGATGTTTCGCGGATTGTAACACTAATGCCCGGGGTCGTATTGACAAACGACTGCTGGTTGTTATTGGCAGAAAATTGGCTTCGTTACAGGGATACCAGCTTATGAAGAGTGTCTTTGAAATCCGCGGGAGAGTCCATCAACTACTTACGGACTGTAGCCTAAGTTGAATCGTTTGTTTGCTGTAAATTGCATTACAGGCGACTTTACACACTCAACTGAACCGGCATACCGTAGCATATGAGTTTTCGCTTGAAGGAAAGTGTTAACGACACTTATTTAAATATATATTTTTAAAAACCCTTTTAAAACAACCCTCGTTATATTAACATACACCTATTAATAATACAGGTAATATAAACGCACAAATATATTTATCATAATACATATCGAGTTCCCTCGATTCAGTAATTTGATATTCAAACTAAAAATGTTGAAGATCACGTGACCTATGATATCTGCATCTTATTTAAATATATTATAAAAAACCCCATTTTAAACTAGCCCTTGTTATATTAACATACAACTATTAATACAGTTAATATAAACACACAAATATATTTATGATAATTCATATCAAGTTCCCTCGATTCAGTAAAATGATATTCTAACTAAAAAATGTTGAAGATCACGTGACCTATGATAGTTAAAACCCCTCAAAGATTTACTCGTTAAGACTAAAAGCTGAAAAAAGTGAGTAGTATTCAAGATTCCATAAATATCTGTTATTGTTATTTTATATTACTGAACAGCCCTGACGCAATATTATGTATTCTGATTTATAAAGGTATCGGGCAGTTGGTTCGAAGCTGAAGACACGTGCACTGAAAATGCACATTATTTAAATCTCCTCTCTCTAAAGATAAGAAATGCACTAAGGTATTTGGCCGGATGTTGACTGTGTTGTTGAACACGCGGAGTTTCCGAGCGCGCCTTCTCCAATCAATGATCTTGAACTGAAAAATGTGTACCTTACTGAAAACAGTTCAAATTGATTTGTGGGAAAAACAACAACAACATATTTAATAAACTGTTTGTTGCAATATAAAAAAAAATGAAGAGAATAAACGTAAAATCACTGTACCAAAGAACACATATACGTTCTTTAATATAAACATTAAAATGATATTTTATATCAGAAAACCAACTTCAGTTCATTTTTCGTGATTGTAATATTAATATTGTACTACAAGAATACAAAAGTAATTATTCAAACAATGACACTAATGTATCATTAGCCGATATCGATATGACTCTGCTTATATTGTTGTTGTACTGTTGAGACCCAAAATTTCATCAAATCAAATTGAGCACCTTTTTCTCTTTGGCTTATTAATGCTCCATTCAAAATTCCATAGAACCACCACCCACTCCCACCTGCTACCGATTTCGGTCGGACTGCTGGTGCTCCCTTGCACCTGCCAGTGCAGGTGGTCCCCTCTCCCCACTCCCCCCAACTTTCTGTCTTGGACGGAAGAGCTTGCATCGCAAGCACTTGCACCCACGACAGGCGTGCGCTACAACAGCTTGCTCTGAATGTGCACGTTAAACCCTATGACCTAACCTGACCAGAGACCCAAATCAAACATCGCTCTGCAGTATAAACCAAACAACAGTTAACGTCATCAAAATCACATCTCTACACAAGACAGAGTTAAAAGGACTGTTTGACAAGTTTATGAGTGCTCTCATAAATCACAATCGAGTGCTTCATTTAAAGGAGGATTGCCACTTCCCAAGAGGAAAACTCCGTACTATTTTAACAACCATCTACCGATATAACAATATCGGTATCAGACGTATATTATCCGACATAGACCGACACCTGTTTATTACTGCGAGACGCAGGGATTGTAACTGAATGTATTGCATTATGGCAGTGTGCAGATCTCTGAATAGACTGTGTTTACCGGTATATTAGCCCCACAAACGTATACGTGATTCGCCAAGTGTCGAACTCTCTGCCAGGCGTAGAAAGAGCAGCACCGCGAAGATAAGAGGACTTGTATGCCATCGTGTCTACTTGACGCTCACTTTGGGGGCTGGGAGACCTTTCTCAAAGATCTCCATGGCTTTGATGAGATTCTTCAAGAACCAAACAAAATGTCCTGGAGAGTTTCGAGTCAGTGCCAATAACCACGGACTTTGATGTGGACCTGTAGCCAACGTTCTTTCTAATTAGCCTCTGATTGTCATCCATAGATGGCGCTTTGTCAGCACAGGACAAGTAGCTATTAGGAATTATCTGGCCACCATTGCTCTGAAGCAATATATGTGGAGGCTACACCTTTGGCAACACTAATCCTTTTGTATAAAACCTGCTTATATCCAAATGAAGACGAACAATACATATAAATAAATCTATCAGGTACCAATTATTAATACTTTTCAAAGGAGATCTTTTATCGTACACACGTCAAATGGCATCGTTGTACTTTTCGACTGATGCTACTACAAGAACAAAAATATGCATAAATAAATATAATAGTAAAGTTGCAAAGGATGTTTTGTTCATTGCACACATCAAATGCCATTTTTGAATTGTATAAAATTTAATGTTATTAGCGAAAGTTAAATGAACTAACAATTCTTTGAAAAAACAAACAAACCCGCACACCCAAATTTAAAACAAAACAATTCATATCCAATGTTTTAAATAATCGTTCATACTATATCATTTAAAAACATAGCCTATGTATTCTGCTAAATGACACTGTGTTTTTTTATATTATAATTATGCTTCCTAAGGCATTGCCATTAACTTCCCAAAATCCCGTTATTACCAATATAGTAGAGCCAGCATAATACATAAAATATCCATATCCATCGGACTCAGTTGTTTGGTAACCTACGAAATTGTTCATTTAATGAATAAGGGATGGAAATTGCAACAATATATGGCTTCTGGGAGTAATTATGCCAGTTGTATAGGAATCACCGTGAGCGTTGGAGCATCCAGAAGATGTTATTGTCTGCCACAAAGAGCATCTTAAAGACGGTTCCAAAGTCACCATTTCCAAACATCACGAGGCCATGCAAACGTAGACACTTCTAACAAAACCAACCAACACAGAAGTGCTAACTGTGTCTGACAATTTGAAGACCACAATAGACAGACAACCTTAAATGTTCTATTACAATTCAATATTTACGATATCTGATTATTAAATATGAGCAAATAGTGCTACGATAAACTGATGAACATTATTATATGTACTGGGTAGCATATGCAGAAAATCTTGAATATCTATTACGATTAAATGTTGAAGATATTCGATTATTAAAAGTTCGTAACTAACCAATTAATAACAGCAAGAACACGTTCATGATCAGCCGTGTTTTTGCAATGAGTACATACATATTAGCTCAACTAAAATCCATATATATATATAATGGAATTTAGATAAATATTAAAAACTGGAAATTATTTACAATAGTTATTTATAATAAATATTATTATTCGTTTTCGATGGATGTCTGGAAGAATAAGGGCCTTCGTATTATATTTTACAGTAATATTAACGAAAAGGACCTTTTATTAAATGTAAGAAGAGATTTAAAAATTGAGCTAACGGATTTGATTCCACGCTCTCTGGTATCGAATGCTGATTGCCAGGATGCGCTAGGTCGCCCAAGGCATGCACGCGCATTACCTTGGAAAAGTATATTTCATTACGCAAAGAAAATACTCTTCGTGGTCACTTTGAAATAGAATTGGGAATTCCATCAGAACGATAATGGAATAAGCTAACACTTCGTACTGAAGTGGCCAGACTATTTTCACGTTAAATGTGGCTCACTCAAGAATTCATTGGGCTATTTCATATCCGCCAGAACCCGGTGGGTCAACAAAGAAGTGGAGGGAATATTGAATTGGCGATCATCAATCTTTCACAAGGCTATTAGAACCAGATGATAATATTGAGAATTGACAAGCCCGAAAGCAAGTGGTCCCAGATATCTGTCAATTTGGCTCTGAATAGATTGGATTCTTTTCGTTTAATATTGAATAAACGTGCAAAAATATCACCACACCATGTCGTGTCTCTCTCACGTCAAGTCACAAGGAATCGTGTTCAAAAATATAAAGTTAAAAAACCCCATTTTATGTTTGATTTGGTAGACAATATGAATTAAAAACAAGAATGACATTTGGAAAAAGTAAACTCTTTATAGCCATACAAATGCATTTTACTAGTTCTAATAATTCAACACATGTGCATGCATACACGATGAAATAAAAATAGTAAAGTAACATCACTATAGTTACTTTCTTACTTGATTTGGAAGTAGTAATTATGTTAAATAAGAGTTATAATTATTTTCAAAAACAGTTGCCATTCATGTGTGTCAAAGACATTTAAAAAAACTTTTTTTTTTATTAGTTATATATAATATTATAATTAACAAGTTTTGGTTTTGGCTAATCGGTATCTAATATAATATTTAACATTTTATTGGCAAAATAATATATATTTAAATTACATTACTTTTAAAGTTTTATAATATTACTGATGGGATGAAAACGTAATGTCACTTTGTTTTCATTTTCACTTTTAAATTGTTAAACACACCAATGTTTTAAATATTTATAAGTACCGCTCCCACATTTGAAATTTACATGTCACTGCAGAGTTCTGCAGTGCCAGTAGTTCTAACCTGGCAAAACATTTACACCAATATTTGTTTGAAATATTTCATTAAAAAATAGTCCAGTATACAAATACATTAAATTTTTTAATAATAACAATACTAACAACAACAATAACAACAATTTTTTAAATACTAATACTAATAATAATAAATTAAATAATTATAAAAAAGGAGCTGTGGATAAAATACAATACAATAACAGAAATTTAAAATTAATTCTGTAAACAAATACATGTATATCGGCTTCAGATGATTCGATAATATTAAAATCGTAACTACATGCCTGTATAATAAAATTGCATATTTTTGGGGATGCCATGCAATGGTTTCAACCAATAGTGTATACTGCATAACAGCGGTACCGGTATACTAAATAAAGTGTATATATTTATTAACAATAGATAATAGTATTTTCACAAATAACCAAAGTCAAATATTACTGCCAATAACAGCCCCTAAAACTGTGACACGGAACTTTCTTCTTTGGTAAAATGACACCCTGTAACTGATACCTTTACAAGTAACTCAAACTTAACAGTATGTGCATTGTTATGTTGACTTCATAAAAGTATGGGAATGTTATACTAATGGTCGCTATTGAGTTTATTGGGAGTGTTAACTTCTGTAATTGCAATCAAATGTTCCTCATAGTGTAAAGGCGGACCTGGCCCCGACAAACCCGCCATACTGTTGTTGGAAGCAAGCAGTCAATTATGGCTGATTGAACCCCAGTAAATTACATGTTTTGCCTGCCCAATTAGATCAAGCCTTGAGAGCCGAGATGGAGAATCAGGAGACACAGACTGTGCAGAAACGCAGCTGTCATGTCTCGCGGCCATTTAGAGATACCGCGCCATCTACAACACCAAAGTCGTTAATTCATCGGCAGTGATGTTTACAGGCGGTACTGACTTTACGAAATATTTCGTGGATAACCGTCCTGTTGGTAGAGAGAGTACTGTATATGCCAATGTAGAAAAGTTAACGTTTGTTTTGGTTAACGATACCAATGGTTTAGTAATCATCGGCTGTTGAATACCAACCATTTGGTATTTCTTATTTACATATAGTCTTAGAGGAATCCCGCTACATTTTCCATTAATAGCATGGAATCTTTTATATATCTTACATCGCAGGATCAAATCACCTTAGTGGATCCATTCTCTGATTGTTTTCCACGTCCCAACCAGTGCACCACGACTGGTATATCAAAGGCTGTGGCATATGGGAAAGTCTGTGGGAAAGTGCATATAAAATATCCCTTGCTACCAACAGAAAAATGTAGTGGGCTTCCTTTAAGACTACTAGTATGTGTCAACAATTACCAAAAATTAACCTTAAACAATGATGATATGTCAAATTGCCTGTCTTCTTTGTGTCTGTCTGTCTGTCTGTCTGTGTGCTTGTCTATCTAAAACACCACCAAATTTGATATCTAATAACTTCTGACCAAACAAAGTGCTTAGTTTTTATTAAAATAAAATTCCTTTTATTTTGAGATAGTGTTGAGTTATTATTGTTCTGATTGTAGACTATGAACACACACACCAACATAGTTCTCGTTAGATTCGTTCTTTTGATTTGGCTTTGTATTTTAGCCGACATTATAGAGTAACCCACAATAACCTTTGCTGTAAAACTGATCATAATATGATTATTCCACTTAAGGTAAACCATGTATTTTTTAACACACGAATAATGAACCCCCACCCGGTTCACCTCAATTGGTATTGCTGATACATATCGACTGGCTACATCTGATGAAAAGACCAGGCTGCGACTACAACGATTGCGGTAATTGTGTTTATTTGGTCTAAAAGCCAAACAGACTAAGCACAAAATCTGTAAATCAGTGACATTTCCTCCTGTACCTGTGGTTATTGTGTTGAGAACGTCATCACTGATCCTCCGTGAGCCAATCGACCGGACTAAAAGCTCTCGACACCACACTTTAGTTTCAGACTGGAAGTCTTGAATTAGAACTTTCTTTTCACTTGTTTTTATTAGATATAGTTAAAGGTTTTAACAATGCCTACGTGACAATGACTTGGCTGCACACTTCACTGACGAGATAGAACGCTAGTATTGAATGGAATAGATAAAAAATTAGCGTGGTTACTAGTATATTCATAATAAATGTTAGATCAATTACGCCCACTGTGTGTGCTATCTCAGACTTTAAAAGAAAACGAATTCAAAAATAAAATCGGTGTGAAGAAGGTGGTAAAGTATATATAAAAATCATTATAGTTATCGAAGCTTAAATTTGTATGAATTTTTTTTTATGAATGAATGAATGTTTAACGACACCCCAGAACGAAAAATACATCGGCTATTGGGTGTGAACATTTTTATATGTTTAATTTTAATTCGAACATTCTCATAGTTAAGATTTGGAAGTTACTAAGTATAACATTATGTATTTCTTCTTTGACGTCAAACAAAATAGACTCTGTCCCTGCTGATGTAATTGTAAAACTTAAGAAAATAACCTAAGCAAATAAAAAACACACAACCCCCCCCCCTCCCCCCGAAACAAATAAAACGAACAAAGAAAAACAATGTAAATAAGTTGAAGTTAATTTTCCTTTGGTATTTAAATAAACACAATGTACATGCTAGTGTTAGTAACGGCTGTTAATATAGGTTTAATGTTACATCAGTCTAATTTTCGAAAAAAGAAAGATGGATCTAATCAATCAACGTTTAAAAGATATACAAAGCAACTGATAACTTTTAAAGGTTTTAATTTGTAAATATAAATACTGAAACTATTCGTTCATCTTGCATAGTTAATATATTGTCAACATATAATATTAACCTGTCACTGAACAAGTACTAATTTCTTGTATTTAAAAAAATAATTCGATTCTTCATCTTTCTTTATTCTACAGTATGAAATCAAACCATGATGCCGTCTGTCACTCTCTATGACATAATTTTTAGCAATCAGATCCTCAGATTACATTTACTGCTGACTGTATCTAATTTCCCATCGTGCAACTCTCGCACGGCAAATGTTTGAATTATAATTTTTTTTTAACCATTTTCCTCAACAGTTCTGTCGAGTGCTTTAGTAAATATTCTATCCGTATTGTTTCCCTACAATTGGTTACACACAGGATCTATTTTCGTATCAGTTTTCCCCCAAATCGTTATGATGTCACCTCTGTCAATTTGTCAAACTGTCGGTGCGCGCGACCGGCTTCAGCTGTGTACAAAAACATGAGACCTTATATATCTGTGCTAGTCACGTTTTCCATTCACTACTCCAGTCGCTGTCTTGGAGAACAAGAAGGAAAAAAAATAGTATCTTGGAAGTTGTTCGATTAAGCTCCTACATGTGCGGAGCTTCCGACTTTGAAGAGGTTTTCTGGCCAACATCGCCCGCCACATTTCTATGCCAGTGACGGCTCAAGTACCCGTAGCCATGGTAACTCGAAATTTTGTGAATACAACTGTTCTAGACAAAAAATTTCCAAACATCTGACACATTTTAGTGTCTGTCCAGCAAAAACAAAGAAAAAAAAGACTTGGACGAACTGAGGCAGAAGACATGCTTAATGCAAGAAAAAATGGTTTCTCGGATTTCCACATTGTATGAATTGATAGTGTAATGTTCACTTGTAAAATGTTCATTAGTAAGGTCGCTCTTGGTCTAAAATAACCAGCAGACAAGGAGAAAGAAACAGGGATCCTGACAGTAATATAGCACATTATTAACTGAAAAGTAAACTTTTAAATATTAATCGGGATGATGGTGGTGTGAATGTGTGTGTTGGCTTCTCCTGCGTTAGTAGATAATGAATTGACAAAATGGGCTTATTCCTGGTAGTGCCCTATTATAATTCTTCAGGCAGGATAAAAACC
>JAECMU010089509.1:19374-34588 GCA_016106625.1 Dracogyra subfuscus
GTATGATCGGTCTAGCGACATAAAAAAACCCAACCAAAACCACAACAAAAATTAAAATAAAAAATAAAACATTTAAAATAAAACAATGGATATGACACACATTAACGACAAACATTTCACAGATAATATCAAATAAGGAATTGAACTGTGTAATATATGCAATATCCCTATATTTCATTGTAAATGCCAACGGATAATAATATGTATACGGTATACGCAGACAACCACACAATATATTAAAACATCGTTTCATGCACTTATCCATTGCCGAAATCTAGCATACTATCGTATACCGACAACATTAATTTTGACACTTTCTAATTTATGTTTGGGTGACCACGACTTCAAAAGACACATGAACAACAATATGTCAGATAGTTATAAGAGGACGACAGAAGAAATAACTTGCTTAATTTAGTATAGTAGTACTGTAGTAAATACCACGTTGGATTATTGTACAACCAGAACGACAAAACCGTTATTCAAAGTCGAATCTGCATTTGTAAAAAATAGTAGCTGATTCCATGAATCACACAAGTGCTTCGTCTATAAGAGGACAGCCACTCCCGTGGAGATCCTTTACATCATTACTGCACCGCTCAAAGAGGACTGCCATTCCAAGACTAGTTTACTAAATCAAAATTAGCACCGGATAGAGCTTACTGGAATAAATACAGTTGTGATGACATGCACTCATGAATCACTGCCAGAACAGTGATGGTATCAGGTGTTCGCAAAAGTTGATCATGTCCTGCTTCACCAGTAGCACCCGTCATGAGTACTGCCACCACAGCTGCAAAGACCATCACTTGATCTAAAACGATGAAAATATTTGCAAGTTTTATCAAAGAGATGTTGAAGACATCTAATCAAACAGGTCGACAGACAGACAACAGAGTTCGATATAACGGTGTTTAACTCTATTTTCTTGAAAACAGTAGCAGCACATGTAGCAATATGTGTGGTTATGCTGTAAAATCATAGTAGTAGTAGTAGTAGTAGTAGTAGTAGTAGTAGTAGTAGTAGTAGAAGTAGTAGAAGCAGCATCATCATCAGTTCATTATATATTCATATGTAATGTTTAAAATGAGTACTGGTATTATTTAAGAATTACTGTTCAATTTTTATAATTCCAAGGATATAGCTAGTACAAAATACTATAAAATAACATACTAATTGAACGTAAACAGTTATTTTATTGATTAGAAATAGAGAAAACAGCCGAGACGATATATTTTGTTTTGTAAGCATTATCGAAAAATTGTAAAAAAAAATTGATGTCCATGAAGTTTAATATGAAAGTCTTGTTTTACATAACATTATATTATTTGGACCAATCCAAGCATTAATTTTTTTTTAACAAAAGTTTTTACAGATTGGAATGACCTAAGACACTGTATAATAACTACCCGCATTTTCTGTCTTCATTTCATCTGGTGGCAGTTTGTGCCGAGTGTGAGATGGGTTCTAAACTAAGCTTGTTACACTAACAACGTGGCCATTCAACTGGATACATCCCAGTTAGCCCGGTCCACAAAGGTTGGATGTATCAGATGCGGCGGCCCACGGCCACATGGAACCTCTGATAGAAGACATTTCCTTCATACCACATTAACTACCAGGGCTTAGTCGTCGCCTACTGCCACGTGTACCAAGACGAGCCATGGGCGAGCGGACGTGCGGTAATTAGATCAATTTTACTCGGTAACATTTTTTTTTAACGCCATTTTTGCCAGTGGTCAGTTATTGGCATCCACCACGGCAGTCAGTTGTACTGACTAACACTAATCAGCAGAAATATATTGGTGAATATGTTCGTGGTGTCTCACGATGTGACTTGTGAACTATACCATCGCCATATTTTCAGACCGAAATAGCATGGATGTCCATCGTTTTTGTCTTTGAAATGAAACGACAAAATAAATATATGTAATAATATCGTCTACTGTTACATCACAACTTGACAATTAAATGGTATACACGCTTATATCAATATATTTTTGTCTTGATGTAATATATAATAACCAAAACGCAACAACAAATCCAGCAGTAGTAGCAACAGCAGAAACAGCAATAACAAACAACAAAATTCAACTTTTGAAGTTAATGTATACGTAATTCTATATAGAAAGAAAATTATTACAAATAAATATATAATAGCTAGTGTATTTTTATTATTAGTTATATAATATAATTATGTTCATATAATTTAATATTTTTAAAGGATATTATGTTTTCAAATATGTAAAAAGTTGAAAATGTATTCAGTTTAGAATATAATACCAGTGTATTTCCCAACTACATGGACATTTGTTTCGTATATTTTAGACAAACTGTCTAGTTACGACTATTTCAGTAAGCAGTGTATAGACTAATGGAGTATCATGAGTCAGATACACAGTTTACACAAACAGTTCCGTGGACTTGTAGGTATGTTTGGTAATAAATATAAATTTATTATTATTATATTATAAATAAAACATTTAGGGTCGAAATGTTTCTAAAATTGTATAATCTTTAAAGGATGACCGACGCATTCGTTTGAGATGAATACTTCCTAAAGTTATGTTAGGGGGTGAATTGTGGTGACAAGTTTGCTGTCGTTGTGTAGCTCATCTGTTTCTGATGATGCTGTGATGCTATCTATGTTGTCCGACAGTCAACTTTGCAGATTTTGTGGATTCGCAGATTTCATTAGATATGTTACGTGATAAAATAGAAATCTAGTCGTACTGAACGCGACTGTTTACACAGCATACAAACACATTACAATTTCAAACACCCCCGAGTTATTTATGCCAAGATTATGTGTTAATGTGATCTTCTAATTTGTAGTTATTTATCACAATTAAATGTGAAAATATCTAAATATGGCACTTGTAATTATGATATTGTCCCTTGAAATAGAAGTAGTTAGTTTAAAATAAAGTTCAGACGAGTCAATTATTTGAATGCGATGCACGATCGCGACGAGTAAAGAGAGGCTCGTGTCCATCAACCAGTGTTGTCCGAACCCATGCCCATTTGATGCATTGTCCGCCGTCAATGGACTAACCACAGGTGTGGACGGCCATTCTCCAGGACACCAATTAAACTGACCAATATGTTTCACGCCCCGTTTACTGGCTAAAAGATACAAAGTACCCAGGCAACAGAGGTGCTGTCGATAATGACTGGCTTCAATAATTGAACCGCTTTAAAACGGGGATAATGCCAGCCGTGGGAAGCCGATAACGAGGTGTTAGATGGACAATGTTTGATGTCCTCACCGGCGGGGTACAACCTGACACTCCCCGGCGCATTCAGACCACGTGCGCCTGCTAAATGTGGCCAGTTTTCGTTCGTGGTTAACATCCCTCCCCCAGTAGAAGAAACCCGCAGCGCCCCTGCTGGTGCCCGGCATTGTGCAAGACGAGAATTCGCTAACCAACGACTAAACATTGAATCAGATCATTGACTTTTCATGAAACCAAACCAAACTCATTTGCCATGCTTATAAGTCCAGGGCCGAGGGCTGCGGGTGGTGGTGGTGGTGGTGGTGGTGGTGGTTGTATGGCATTCCACTGCTATTTTTTTTGTTTACATTCAGTGCACCAAAGAATGAAAGCTGTATTTAACGACGCTCTCAACTCATTTTATTTACGGTTATATGGCGTCACACATATGGTAAAGGACCACACAGATTTTGAGAGGAAACTCGCTGTCGCCACTCCATGGGCTACTCTTTCCGATTATTATTTGCGCTTCCCACAGGTAGGATAGCACAAACCATGGCCTTTGATGAACCAGTTATAGATCACTGGTCGGTGCAAGTGGTTTACATCTACCCACCGAGCCTTGCGGAGCACTCACTCAGGGTCAGTATCTGGTTTAAACATCCCATGTCTCGACTAGGATCCGGACCCAGTACCTACCAGCCTGTAGACCGATAGCCTAACCACGACGCCATCGAGGCCGGTCAGTCAGTGCACCACGACTTTTATATCAAGGACCGTGGTATGTACTGTTCTGCCTATGGGATGGTGCATATAAAATATCTTTGCTACTAATGGAAAACATATGTAGCCGGTCTCCTAGACGACAAAATTACCAAATGTATCACATAAATCAATGTGGTCCAGTGGTGTCGTTAAACAAACCAAACTTTTTTTTCACTGCTATTTATCTGATTTGTAGTTAATTATAAAACTAATTATAAGGACCCATAACCAGCGCTGTATGTGCATATAACTATGCATATTCTTTTAACATAGCCAACTCGATATATTCTATTTTGTCCTGAATTACATAGTAAACATGTTAATACACATAACACAATATCATATTATTTTACTCTAATGATTAATTCGGTATAGTTCATCCCATATACACGTTTTGAAACCCACTCTCTCCACCGTTGATGGAAATCATTGATCTAATTTCAAGACAGAATCAACCTCTAACGTTTTGGTTAAGATAAGTGGAAATTTACCCCTGTACCTGGTGAAATTATAATTTTGTTCTTTATATTTGATCTTAGAAAGTTTGATATATCAATAGTAAGTTTGCGCCATTAGTGGCGTTTTACTAAGAATAATGAAATAAATGTTAATTAGTTTTACCAATTTGTCTTTTATATTTTTGGTGACACAATCCTGCCACCCCCGAATCATGTCAGGCTCAATAAACATATACTGAATCTTTCACCAACAGTATGTAAAACATGTTCCTCAATGTTTAAATGATTAGTATGATTATCATTATGCAAGTTGGGTCATTAGCCAAATAGTGAAAATGTTTCTGAAGTGTATGCATTGTATGTGTATGTGTATGTGTATGTGTATGTGTATGTGTGTATGTATGTATGTGTGTGTGTGCGTGCGTGCGTGTGCGCGCACATATTTGTTGTGTTGTGTGTGTGTGAGCGTGCGTGTGTGTGTGTGTGTGTGTGTGTGTGTGTGTGTGTTTCTTCCTGTGTATGTGTGTTAATTTGTGTGTCAAGTTGTTTTGTGTATGTGTGTATTGTGTTATGTCGTATTGTGTTTTATATGCGTCTGCAGCACGTGGGTACGCGTGCATACATTTGTGTTTATGTTAAAAGAAGCACATAATATAAAGCAAATTTTAATTGTTTTCCGTCCCAGGTAGTTCATCTGCTGGTGTAAGCTTACAAGAAAAGATCTCCAGCTTTATAGTGAATGGTATCGGCTTAGTTTACAGCAGACCTCATTAGTTGGATGATCCTCGTAAGACATCAACTGTGACAGCGAACAAGGACCCCCATGTTTTCGCGATGACATGTCCATCACAACGCCGGCGTCATCGCTCTCGCACCATCTGCTCCCTGACGCCCCGTTCTCCCCGCTTCTCCATTTCAAAAGAGCTCTGTAGTTGTACAATTTTTCAATCATAGACTTAGAGGTGCTCGAAAACAATAGTGTTGACACCTAAGAGTTCGTTATTAGCCTCTCAATCCCAACAAGAGGTGCTTCTTGTCCGCGGAGCCGCTGGACACACACGCATCCAGCTGGGGCCGGACCAACTTGCTTCGACTATATTTAGTCCCGGCCATCTTGAAAGCACTTTTGCTGTCTCCTCAGCTTCCCGAAAACAATATCGATGACACACGAAAGGTTCTTATTAGTCTTGGGTCCATCTGCGAGGTGGTTCTGTGTCCAGGAAACGACTGGACATCCACTCTGACGAGTGAGACATCAAGGAGGCCCTTTATAACGACTCCGGACACGAGGGCTACTCAGCTATGTGAACGTAGAGGGCCCTAATGAAGCCTACAAAACCTACGACTGAAATGGTCTCAACTTGTGTCACTGATACGCCTCTAATGAACGTTTTTTTTCGTCCTCCTTCTTCAATGTCTTCGCCGATTACGCGACGCGTTCCTACAATGACGTTAACTAGCCCTTTGAATGGTCTTCAATGATGCAATAACTCGAAGGAAATGAATCCCTCTTTCTCCAGGTTCTACAATTTTGTTAACATTGTCCGTGCTAGTAGATTAAATAGCAGTTGGGTGGGTGGCAATTAAAACTAATTTCTGGATTAGATTTGTCTAGCAGACCCGTGTTTAGGACTAATGAAGTATTAGATTATTAATATAAACGCATGTATATTTTAAAAAAGGTTTATATTGGCAATGGTACAGTTTACAAAACATTAATATTTTCTTATCTATGTCGTATATTAATAACTTCAACACATACTACGTATACTATCTATATAGAGAGATCTATGTTGTTTGTAAAAATATATTGGTTACTATGCACAGATTATTCAAAATAGTAGTGAAATAGGTGATGAAACTATGTTGACAACTTTCCTGTTTTAGTGTACGTATAGCGTCCATGGCAAAACAATATATTACTAGTACCGGTATACATGATTTACGGTAAATGTAGTTTATAATTTACTGAACATCCATCCACATATCGTTACTGATTATAAATTTATGAAATTTCTTCGAATTTTTGAAAATTATCATTCATTGCCCACTCATTTAGCAGACATAACAAGTAAAGAATATCCAGTTTAAAAAATAATTTAACGCGTTGAGATTCATCATATATACACACACACACATACACACACAAACACACACACACACACACATATATATATATCATACTACTATAAATCTTTAGGAACGAGGACTGTTAATTGGTAATATCTCTAATACACGCACAGAGACATGCACATGGACGCACCAACAATTCAGTGTTAAAAACATAGTAAATGAATCTTAATAATTCCCATCCCCATGAAGCAGGCAAGAACATACTGAAGCATTTAATATAGCAAACAAGAAGGCGGCTTGGAAACTGTTCTAATGGGTACCAGGTTCTGCAAAGCAATCTTTGCCCAGTGGTATACTCGTAATTGGTTTATATATTATCGTGTAATGAAATCGTCTAATTTTTTAACAATGATTTTTCGAACATACATGACAAGTTAAGAACGAAAAAACCTTCGTGTGTGCAGTTATGAGCAGAAAAGTAGTGGAAAGAAGAAGAGCTATTACTAGTCTTCAAAGATATCCTTGTCTGTATTGGCTGGGTAAACACTTGGTGCAAACATAGCAGAAAAGTAACAATTTGCTAAACACCTGGTATTGTCGTCTCGCAAACACCGTGTATAGTAACTACACCCTTCGCATTCAGCCGTGTGCGCGGGTTTGTTTAAACGTGTCACACTGTTTGCAAATAAGCAACAAAGGGGGCATAACCTAAATCTTAATCAAAACATTTCTCTCCCCTATACGACAGACAATGACACAGCAAGCGGGACAAGGCGTATATCCTCGTACGTGTAGCACAGAGCGCGCAGAATTACTGTGGAAGACATATCTCTTCGATTACTGAAGACATCGTCTGCTTTTATGTTTGGAGAGGACCTACATGGGCGATTTGCGTCAAGGTTCTTCTTTTCCTTCTATTTTTTTTTCTCGTTCGCTGAATAGTAAGGGTCACACGTATTGCAGGCAGCTGTATGGCCTTCTGTCACAGAGACGAGCGTACTAGCTCCTTGAGAAGGATCTGATAGAGGAGTAAAGAAAGGACTTCATTTAGGGAACAGAATCATCACGGCACTTGAGAGAGCAATTAGTTGGATTTCGTGATTTTCGCCATTCATCTTTTACTTGTAATAACAGATCGTTTTAGAAAACAGTCAATGGGGTAATGATGGTGGAACTCTTTGGCGTGGAGAGGCGTGGAAGTGAGATGAGACGAGAGTTTGAAGTGACAGATCTGACAGTTCCCAGTTTAACGTGGTGTCGAACTGCTCAATGGGAAATCACAACTCTCAACTAAAGATAAAGTTGATGTTTTTGTTTGTCAAACACTGAGTTATTGCGGATAAAAAAACGTAAATGATCCATTCACGTGTACGTACTGTGAAGTAAGGGGACACGAGAAACACTCTGGAAACACGTTGTATTAACCACCCAAGTAGAAGCGCTAAATACCAACAGCACCAACATGACACGTTAATAGCGGCGCGTGTCTTGTGCAGTGTCAAATTATAATTTTTTTATTCAGTTACGGGAATTATAGAATCCCCGTGACACGGATGTAAAAATTAAATTTAAACCAGGTCAAAACTCATATCTACAAAAGACATTTCGTGAATAGATCCAAAACCAATTTGTAATCTCGAATAAAATTGATCTACAAAAGACTGTTCGTGCATCGATTTATAATCAATTTTTAATCTTCAAAAAAATCTTATCCACAAATTAAAGTCTCTTCCTAGATTTATAATCAGTGCATCCCTGCATCTATAAATCCAAGGGAGGATCCAAGGGAAGGGGATTACCCCCTCCCCAAAAAATAAAAAAATAAAAATAATGTGGCCCTTCTTTGAACAATTCCTTTACAATTTTCATTCAAGTTCCGTTTTAAAGAAGCTGGTTCATGTGCCATTTTGCCCCTCCTTAAAATATGCCTGGGTCCGCCCAAGAAATCTGTTTATTTGATGTACCAAACAAATGATGAGAAGACTTGTTTTATAACATGAATGTACTTAATTTTTAAACTATGCCAGATGTATTGATGCAGTTGGATACGGTCCATATACAACGCGTTCTTAGCGAGAAAACAAATCTTATCCTCTTTCGTGCATAGCGCCCCTTTTAGAAACGGAAAAAGCTTTAAAAACCATCGGTAAAAACGTGCTTCTTGACAAGGATGAATATCATTTTCACATAAACATTGTTCATACAAAATTAAACAAATATGACAGGTCATGCATAAGCAGGTCTACACACTTTACACTATTATGTACGAATAAGACTTGTTCTATATATTAAATGAATCAATGATTAACGACATCCCAACATGAAAGATACACAGTCTGTTGGGTGTCAAAGTAAGGTAAACCATAGTGTAAAGAGCTGTGAAAAATATAAATATCACAGGTATATACTGAAGGATACTAATATTTGTAAAAATGCAATAAATCGCTGTTTTATGTTTGTATTTCTGTTTAGTTTTAAGCCTATACACATGTAGTCTAATCTTTTAATTATGTGTTTATCAGTGCCAGATGCGTTCAAGACGTTTACCAAGTAACACAATACAGCAATGTTTGTTTTGTTGGAAAATTCATCTGCTTTTGTTTTATCTACTCGCATGGCCAGGAGCGTGGTGGACGACGTTCAAGCTGGATAAAGCCTCGAATGACGTATCAACATCGCCGACACACGCGACGTTGACCCCAACTCCCTGACTGTCACAAATATCACGAACAGAACGTGTCATATTTGGTATCATACACGTGCGTTTATATCGTATCTGTTCCACGGGCGCGTGGCTGTTTTATCATCCAGTTCAGAAGTTGGTTGAGTTTCCGTTGTTTGGGTTCTTAGATATGGAATCATAGTCACATTAAAACAAAAATCATGTGATGAGAATTAACAACGAATTCTGTTTGAGAATAAAAAGGACGCTAGGTAGCCTTGAGACATTCTATTTTTACATTATAATGTATTTAAGAATTGAACGTACTTTTGTTTTTACAATAATGCATCGTGATGGTAATGTGAATAAAGTACAGTAAAATAATATAATATTATAATACAAATAGGAAATGAACATGATATTTTTGTATGTTCATGAAAGAATGAACCACAGAATGGTTTTGCACACCGTATGAACGGCATGATGTACTAGCGTGGAACCGTTCAGACATAAATGTGTAAGCGGCATTGTGGTTCATATTTCCGTGAACGTAAAACCATAATCGTGTTCAGTTTTTATAATTCAATGTATATAACTATTTCATCAGGTCAGGTCAGGTCATAGGGCTTTACGTGCACAGTCAGAGCATGCTGGTGTATATAAAATACCGGTACTATGAAATAACAATCGAACTCTTTCTTCAGGAAATTAATATACCAGAAGTACCGGCCTTGATGGTGTAGTGGTTATGCAATTGGGCTTCTGACTGGTAGGTACTGGGTTCGTATCCCACTTGAGGCAATAGGGGATTTTGTATACCAGTACACACTCCGACCCAGAGTGAGTGCACCGATAGGCTCAATGGGTAAGTGTAAAGCCACATACACCGAGTTTCACCCAATTCACGGGTGCGATTATGGGTCTCCCGAGTGTATGACCCACATGGGGGATGATTACCCGGCATGCACTGTAGGTTCTGTGTATCCCAGGCTCGGGTGATACCAAGATAGCTCAACTGACAGCAAGCATGGATCATGAACCTGTCAAGTAGTCCCATACTGAAATGAAAATATTGTCGATTCACCATTCATATCATCATCATCCATGCTTGTAATGTCTTTGTCTCTGTGTTAAATATTTGTGGCTGGGTTTTTTAAACAAAAAATTATAATAATTAAAAAAATACCAGAAGTTTTAAACAATTAATAACTTTTACTTACATTAACAAATACCATAATAAGGTTTTTTGAAAAACAATGACCCCCTCCCCCCAAGCGCCCGTACATTGGGAAGTGTTTTAGGAATTGAAACCCTCTGCTTCAATTTGTTTTCAATATATTTTACGGGGAATGATGACACAACCCTCCCCCCCCCCCAATATACTTTGCTGACCACAGTCTAAATCCCCCCACCGCTTGTTATACCACATGTATTTGGTATTAGCACACTTCGTAGCAACATACACACCAGTAAGAACTCAACGTGTGTAGTTTATTTCACGCTACCGCCATATAAACTACATCTTCCGATTGGGGTCAGATCAGGTCATATGGTTTAACGTGCACATTCAGAGCAAGCTGTTGTAGCGCACGCCTGCCATGGGCGCAGGTGTCGACTTCCGCCAGTTCCTTCATCCTGGACAGGAAATGGGTCGGGGTGGGTGGCGTGGAAGAGGGAGCCGCCAACGCAGGGTCAGTAGAGGGCAGGGTCTTCCGAATAGCAGCGAGAGCTCTTTTATACGTACAAATGCCATGGTCATTAGTGTACTAGTGACAAAGAAGCTGGTAGAACAGAAAATAACCCAAATAGGTGGAACTAAGTTGGTCATACTAAAGGCGGTCCTTCTAAAATCTGAGACTGACCGCAAAGACAAAGGACACGAATTCAGCAACTCTCTGAATAATAAAAAATAATATGTCCACAAGTGTTTGCGTGGTTTTCTTCTCTAATCTGTGGATACTGTTGACAAGTGAGAAGGACAAGCCTGAGAAGAGGATTATCACCCACCTGATGGATTATCAATCACCGCGTTGTTGTGCACACTCATGAATATTCAATGAGGCCAGATCTCTAGTGGCTTTTTAAATAGCAATGGCGATAATTTTCCCCTAATATATTATGTTAACACTACCAACTGTTTTTAGTTTTCTTTTCGTCAACATACACGAAATGATGAAATGAGAATAATTGGCTTGATGAAGCAATTCAAAATATTGATGGTGAATTATATTTAAGCGTATTAAAAAGGCAAAGATACGGCGGCATATTTAAATCACCAAAAAGTGATCAATTACAGTGGATTTTCCTTTGAGTCCCACAATAATGTCATCTTTAAAAAATCATTAGTGGTAAAACCACTTCATAATAATACATAATTTACTAACAATTAGTGTTCGGTATTCGACCTGAAAATGGCATTCGAATATTCGGTGGAAATGACGAACGAATATTCGAATACCAACTAAACAACAACTCATTAAAGACACATTCCTGAGTTTGCTTCATTTTGTAAAATGTTATCGACTAACAGAGACTTTTTGTCGATTGTAATTACATATCAAATGTATTTTTCTGCATAAAATATTAGTGGCTGTATATTAAACGTGTTTCTGATCATTCTAATATTTGTTAAATTGGTTAAAATTTATTTGTTCGTACATACGAAATCCAGTTTGAGCTTCTTACTAATATTCAGATGACCAGAAACACATGTAATGTACAAACACTGATATTCTAAACAATAATAATAATATTTAATATGTACGTTTAATCGTATAAATATTTTATTAGTTGGAAATATCTTACAATGCAGCAAACTCAGGAATATCCCTTTACACGAACGAGGCGGCATTTAGCTCGATTGGTTGAGTGCTCGCTTGAGGTGCTTGTGTCGCAGGATCATTCAAATGAATGTTTTTCTCTCGTTCCAACCAGTGCACCCCAACTGGTCAAAGGCCGTGGTATGTACTTTCCTGTCTGTAGGAAAGAACATATAAAAGATCCCTAGCTGCATTAGAAAATATGTAACGGGTTTCCTTTGATGTTTATGTTCCCGACTGAATGCATAAGCCAAGTGGCATGCAGGGCCGATTTTATCATTAAAACAAACCGCGTTATTCATTTTATTTATAGTAATTTCCCCATCCAACACAAACACTCCACATATTCGAATACTTGAACATATTATTCTGATATTTCGACTACCAAATTAGCGAACGAATATTCGAATATTCGGACCGAACACTTATAAAAATATTATATTAATATTTATAGATTTTGCTTTTATAAAGAGTCGGACAAAGACGTAAGTACTTTTTAGCATGCAAAAGTTATTTGTGTCTTCTCCAAGATACATTGTAAATGGAACAATTTGCTTCATCAAAGGGGAAATTATTACAAGAACTTAAAAACATATACACCGGCCTTAATAATGCAGTAGTCATACAATCGGAAATAAATGCACAATCACTTTTTAGTTTTTACATTTATTTGTAATCTAACCCACACATAATCTTGGGATAACTAATACCAGAATATCAAAATTATGTGCTTTTAAGCTGGGTATAAACAGAGTGTCGTTCAATACGACTTGCCACGTTGTAACCTTTCTTTAAAATAGACAAATCCATAAAATCACTAGAGACAGATGCGTTCCACAAAGACAGTAAACGTGTCGGCAGGCAACAAGACGTTACAGTGTTCAACTGAAATAATATGCTCACTTCATAAAACGCTCTAATAATTTTTCTGCTAGTAAATTAAAATATTTGGTTGTAACTGTTTATAGACATAAAGTTGAAGTTATTATATTTACATTTTAAAACTAAAGCTGGTAAATATTTTTAGCAGGAAGCAGCCATTATAAAACATTGATACTGCTCCTTTAAATCTGACGCTATTTTGTTACACGAGCACATTATCACTGATATATACTAATCAGTAATCAATTATTTTAAAAATAATAAAACATTCGGGAATTCATATTTGTTCCAATTTAATAAACAAATTGCGTACTATCAATCTAGCCAGTCTTTTACATAAATATAATATAATGACGTCATTCATTATAAGATTAGCCGCATCTTGCCACGAATATAAAATGTTTTATATCTGCTATTTTCGATTAATACACAAGTCAGCATAAAAATTAGAATATTAACTAGTCCCATGAAATCGATATCTGGAGGAGGGTGGGGAGAGGTGGGGGTGTGCGCTACATTTTTAGTCCATAGGCAAGTCTAAAGTGTGGGCACATTTTTAGCTTTAAATAAGACAACAACAATAACAAAAAAATAATAATAAAATAATAAAATAAAATCCAAAACAAAACCCCAGAAAACCCCACGTACAGTTTCATCCTCAAGTTGGGGTGGGGTCGTGCGAGGGACACATGCTGGCAGAGGAAAAGGCAAAATGTATTTAAAATGAATAAAACTAACGATTTCTTGAAATTATATATTTCTTGAGTTTCATGTTTAAAACGCAAATACACATGTATAAACATTATGTTCCTTTTTGGTGCAATGGAATTAATATTATTCGAGGGCTAGAATGAGCTTTTGTTTTTCTTTAGATATTCAGTTTTCAAACTGTATGAGACATAATTAGTAATAATTTAATTGTGATACTTGATTTGCTAGTAAAATATTAAATAATACTATTTTAAGCTGTATTGTAACAATAAACAGACAAATAAATAAATATTTAGATAAATAAATAAATAAATAAATACATAAATAAATAAATAAATAAATAAATAAAAACAATGTAATTATAACAATCGAATTTAATGACCTAGCTGTTAGGCAGATAAACGTTATTAAAGTATATTAAATATGAATAACTGGTTACCTAATATTTTACATGCACCATCTCAAAGACAGGAACAAAATACGATCTTTGATATACCTGTCGTTGTGTACTGGCAGGAAAAATAAAGAGCCCAATGGGCCCACAACCTGAACAAAAAAGCTATCAAAATTAGATTTATAAGGTGGTTTTTTTTAATCGTAGTTTATTTTTATGTTACTATAAGGTAAAAAAAAAATAAAGAAAAAAAAGATATATGTATTATCGAGACAAATAACATTTTACTGTCGAAAATTTCCCATTTTATTACTCTACTAAAAAGTAAAGCCACCAATTCGGAAATCGAATTATTCCTTAATTGTTGGTAATTATATAACTTATAAAACGTGTCTATAAAAAGCGCTTATTATCATGGTTTTAGTCCTTCATTAATTAAATTAATATGACATATTATATCGAAGATGAACGTCCAAGTTTTGTAGCAACGTGGACTAAGGGAAGCAACTCGTAGTTGCCGCTATTGTATTATGTAGCAAGACAAACATACAATAAATAAATGTTAATGTTTAAGGTGTGTGATGTTTCTTTGACATGACACAAGCATAATCGAAGCGCAATAAATTAACAAAAATAATAATGAAATTAAAATGGTGTACCTGTCATGTTTCACATGTAATAAATAAATATAAAAAACCTAAGTACTTTGCTTCTACTTTTATACACCATATTAATGATATATCATGATATCAAACATCAGATATAACTAGCAGTTTCCGTGGGTAAGGTTCACCAGTGATTTAAAATGTTTATATGATCTTAAGAAGGGGCTGCAACATAAGTTGTTATTTATGTCCAGGAGGTTTAAAGCTACATTGTCTGGTTTCAATCGTATACAGTCAAGTTCTAAGTTCAAATACAAGCATAACTGCACTTTTACTTCACTCGCGAGTTGTCGTCATTAACGCATATCGTCAAATGCTTAATAACCAGTTAGAGCAATGATCGCCATTTTGTAATACCGGACGGATTCTAGCATTCACTTCCTAGCAACCAATTACGCTAGCAGCTAATTTCAGCAGACACGCATGGTGACGTTCTAAACCCCGGACGCATTTTAAATTGTGTGTTGTGGTGTAATTTATACCAAACTAGTTGGACATCCTATATTACCGTAGTACAGAAGGATTTTTAAAGTGATACTTCAGATATTATAAAAGTGCTTAATAAAATGG
>JAECMU010089531.1:8306-19494 GCA_016106625.1 Dracogyra subfuscus
AGACAGGCTTGATGGTCAGGTCAGACAGGCTTGATGGTCAGACAGGCTTGATGGTCAGACAGGCTTGATAGTCAGACAGGCTTGATAGTCAGACATGCTTGATGGTCAGACAGGCTTGATGGTCAGACAGGCTCTGTGGTAAGATAAGCTTAGGCATTTGTAGTCAGACATGTTTGGGCTTGCTAGTCATACATGCTTGGTAATCATACTATTTTAGTTGTCAGATAGGCTTGGTAGTCAGATGTGTAGTCTTGGTAGTCAAATAGATTTGGTAGCTAGATGTGCAGTCCTGGTAGTCGGGTATACTCTTGGTAGTTACGTAGATTTGCAAGTTTTATGTGGATTGGTGGATGGATAGATGCATGGATGCATGGATGCATGTTGGATGATGGATGGATGGATATGCCAGTACAGATTTCCACCCATGAAAGTTACGCGATGGTGCAAGAAATCTAAATTCGGTTATGGCCGAGTTCTATTTCGAGAGTTGTCTGGCCGCGACGCCCGGTGAGTGCGACAGGGAGATGTCCTAGTGTGGTGATTGTTCAGTCTGCAGATGTATCTCGCATTGTGTGACTGGCAGGTCGTCAATCACAGACAACACGATGGAGTAACATGCTCCAGATGCCCCCAGCCATATGTGTGGCTAGCTAGCCAGCTCGTCAAACTTAGCGTTTTATCAATTATTTCAAAATAGGTATTCTACCTCCAGACAACTAAGTGCAATTGCTGCTTTGATCTTACCGATTTTGGGCTCGCGATAATGAAAGACAATTATGTCCCGTGCAGTAACGGCAGAACGCATTTCGTGTGCGTGTTGTGTGCCGTCACGGAGGATGGACAGTTTGTTTGTAGGTGATAGTTAATGGCGATGTCGTCCCGGTTTGGTTTTTATAAATTTAGAAGTCAAATTTTTGTTTTCCTAAATAATGATATTTTTTCAGACTGGATAGCTTTTTATCTCAACTAATATTGACTTTAACCAAACCCTCATCGACAGTATGAGGACCATGTGTTACCGGAAGTCAATCTCAGAGAACTTACACTGAATCCTACATTACATATCTTCGTGTAGTTTATATAGACATATCCAGTCTATAGTATTAGTCGTTTAAATATGGTCTCAGATACCACGTGTTCTCTTAATTCTTTCAGTCAGTATACATGTATTAATGGCCAGCAATGGATGTGTATCAAAATGAATTAATGAATGTTTAACGACACTCCAGCAATGGATGTGTATCAAAATGAATTAATGAATGTTTAACAACACTCCAGGAATGGATGTGTGTCATTCTTATTGCTATTCTTCATTTATTTTTCGATTACCCACCTTCTTCCTATCCCAAACCTCCAAACACATTTTTAAAATTCTTAAAGCTTTTTAGCGAGCAATTAATAAACCAGTAGCCATGAGCTACATAAAAGTACATATTAAAATTACATATTAAAAAAAAAAAAACATTCTACCAATAATATTGTACAATTTGTTCGAATGTAGATTTTATTAAAGAAATCAAGAAAAAACCCACAGCCAATCGTACCACAAACAGCTGCTTACAGTTTGTATCATGTTCATGCAATACATTTTTCATATCTTTTTCATAAACTATTTTAGTTGTCATTTCTTCAAAGAACGAACTGCAACAGTTTAACTGGTAAATGTATTTGGTAAATTAACCTAATTCTTATGGACACTGACTGAACCTTTCCACTGAAGGTATCCACACACGAAAACACGCGGTAGAAACGCAGCATAAAACTGTTTCTCTGATGTACGCGTGTGGTTAATTCTATTACAAAACCAACATTATACTTGTAAGAACCCAAGTGTGTTTATTTTTCTTGGCCTACTCGTGTGTCTTTCGTTTACTTGGGCGCGAATATGTGTGCCACCGTTTAGTGAAGTGTCGGTGTTAAAGAATAGAGTTCGATGTACCTGGTTTAATATACCCAGGGCCGTACCTAGATGAGGGTGGGGGAGCAAGGGGGTAATTGTATTCTGAGAAAAAAGAAGAAGAAAAAGTATATTTTTCTTTAAGTTCAGAAGATTCCTTCAAATATGAATAATCATTGCACGTATATTAACTTTCAACACTGCATGCAATGTGTTCCCAGCTTCCAAATCACAAGCCCACATATATTTTTGGTTTCGTTTTGCAGCCTTATTCCTGAGAAGAAAATAGCCGATTGGAAACATTAATTATCAATGTACTCGATAAATAATTTTAAGTCAATGGGGCGAACATTTAGACATTTTCTCCATCTATATTGTCGCGGTTAAATCATTGCTATTTTGCATTTCACACTTACGTGAGGAGCAGCACGATCAAAGTACATGGTACCTTTAATTCACTTTTAAAGCAGCAATAATCATTGTATGTCCATTGTACAATTTCCGTAATTAGCCAATAGAACTGAAGCGTGTTTTGTTAAAATGTTGCATTCCAAGTTATTGTTGAAACCTATTGTCCTGTTTTACATACAACGTATCCGTAGGCTTGGTTTGTTGTGTGTCAAATGTTTATATGTAACGCTATGTTATGTAAGCTTCAAATAGTTTTATTGATATTGCAACATCTGAAGCCATAAACGAGTTTTTTTAACTACGATTTAAGTGTGGCATTTGGATAACCTTATTTCAGTGAGGTGAGCAACAAGAAAAAGAAAGGAAGTTTAATTTTATCAGCTTGATAAACTTTATTACCTTAACTAAAACTTGTTTAACTCGGATTATCTGGGATTTTTACTTGAATACATTTGATGTTAAACTAGCTAACCGTGTAGTGGAAAACGTTCATATGATACAGTGTGCAAGGTCTAGTGTTCGTCGGCAGAACCACAGAACAGGGTCGTGCAATTTGTAAATGTGATTTTCAAGTTCTGAAAAGCTTTTAAGTTTGGTCCTAGGGTTATATGGAAAATGAGAATAGTTCATAGTTTAGGGTTTGTCTATTCCCAAGAATTCAGAAGAATTATCATTACAGGAAACTCATGATCGCAGACAAATTACTATGGTAGACAAATTACTATGGTAGACAAATTACTATGGTAGACAAATTCTCGAAAATACTATGGAAACAAAACTGTTATAGAAAATACCTACAGAACCCGTAGAAAAAGATGCAATTTGATTGATGACAAAGTATGACATAGTTATTTACTAGCCCAACACTGAAATTCACTAGTCATGGGAGTGGGGCTACCATAATCTAGAAGCCCTGAGTAGTAGTAGTAGTAGTATAAGTAGTAGTAGTAGTAGAAGAAGTAGTAGTAGTAGTAGTAGCAGTAGTAGTAGTAGTAGCAGTGGTAGTGGTAGTGGTAGTAGTGGTAGTAGTAGTAGTGGTCGCAATGGTAGTAGTAGTGGTCGTGGTAGTGGTAGTAGTGGTAGTAGTAGTGGTCGTGTTAGTGGTAGTAGTAGTGGTAGTGGTAGAAGTAGTAGTTGTGGTAGTGGTAGTGGTAATAGTAACAGTAGTAGTAAAGGCGCGGATGCTTGTGGTGTGATGGCTGTGTGCACGACTTTAGCGAACTTGTATTCACATGTTCCTCTAGAATAGACTGGCTGTCTAATACGGCTGTGTGTCATAGCCATGACGTGATCATATTAATCAAAGGTGTAATATACTAAATTTGTGTAATATATATTAATCTATTTTAATAACTGGATCCATGCGCATTTCAATAATAGTAAGAGGATTGCGTTATGAGCTGTATTAAAGAAGCTTGCGCCATTTTAAATTGTCTCTTTGTAGAATTATCGAAGATATGTAGCAAGCAAGCATTGGTTAATAACAGTTCATTTGCTGGCGATATTACTCAAAGTTTTACAGACTTGTAGGTGAAGACGTGCACGTGACTTGTATCTCGTTATATAAATTGTCTGGTCAACCTTCGTGACGTTTAAGCACGTTAAACCAGTTCTACGTACCAGTGTGGAATTTTTGGTTTTATTCGCAACCATCCGGTACGAATCGTGGAGGCTTGTTTCATCGAAATGTACAAACCATTATATACATAAATTTAATCAGTTTCATCTAAAAGTTTAGATTTATGTTTAGATGTTTGTATTAAAACACATCGTGTTGTATAAACCAAGTAATTAATGTGGGGTAGGAACAAGGGTAATGCCTATTCTTGGGGGTAGGTGGGTGGATGGGAGAGATCTCACAATATTTTGTCAAATTATTTTTATGTTTCAAATGAGAAGGTTTGTTTATCGACTTCATCATATTACAATATTATAATATCCGTTACCGGATTGTGACCCCTCTTAAAAATGTATAGATCCGGGCTTGATTATCACTGAGTTCTTTCATCACCATTATTGTCAACAATAATGACGTTATCGAGTTTTCAACATCATAATCAAACTTTTATCTCACTCATTAACATGGACTAATACAAGGTGTCGACCTAGCTGCAGTCGTTTTCGGTTCCCACTTAAAAAACCCCAAAACAAACCACAACAGGTACTGAACCAGGTTGTATTTCAGATGTTTCTTCGTTGAGGACATTTCCAAGATAAATATCAAAGCGCGGCAAAGTGACTACAAGTGTCCTGGCGTCTGTTAAAACATACATTCACTCCGTGTTTGCCTTGACGCACGTTCAAACCTCTCAGCCCTCAATGGTCTAGTTTTGTTCCCGCAATCACGTGTGAAACCCAACAAACCAAACTGTGTAAATAGCTTATAGCTAAATGTCGATTTCAGACTTGCAGACACGCGCGGCAAACGTTTCTGTAGTGGCATAAAAAACGAAAGGTGTATTTAATTTCAAATGTGTTTGGAATGAAATTACACATTTGCGCGCAGCTCAATTTAAAATATGTAAATGTTCATTAAAATATTGTCGGAGGAAAAATGCATTTAGTGGACGCGTGCGAGCCATTCTAACAGGTTGAAGTGCTCCGTGAACGACTGGAATTTCACGCGAGGTTCGCATGCTTTGTGAGAGAAGGATTTAGATTTTCAGTGGTCAATCAACATAGGCGTCCTCTTTTTATTGGTCACGGCTTAACCAAATCTTGTGTGGTCTTTGTTTTTAGAGACAAATGAACTATTAATAATAACTGTAATAAATAAATAAATATTAAATAAATAAATAAATAAATAAATAAATAAATAAATAAATAAATAAAGCTGAAAAACCCCTAAATAACTTAGAACATTCTACAAAATAATGTTGTAATTTAAAAAAAAGACGAAACAAAAATGTCCCTTGTTGCCTATCGTAAAAGAGTAGCCTATGTGACGACAGCGGGTTTCCTTTAAAAACAAAACTGTGTTAGAATGACCATAATTATGTTTGGCGTCCAATAGCCGATAAGATTAAAATCAATGTGCTCTAGTGGCGTCGTTAAATAAAACAAACTCTACTTTTTAATAAAGAAAAAATTTTGTAATCATGTATATTGATATATAAAACTAGTTTAATACCGTATATAATTATTTATTTTTCACGATAAAATTAATTTGATAAATAGACTGTCAAAACAGGCCTAAGACATTTGATAATTTCAATAGACACAGCAACTATTAAATAAATTTTAATAAATTAAAGAAAATTAAATTAATATTCGCGTTGTTGTTCAGTTTATTATTATTTAAAGTATTGAACAAAACAGAGTTCAGGTTGAGGTAACAGTTGCCTAAGAACTAAAGATTTTACCTATTTGTATGCATGTATATGGCCGTTTTAGTAAAGCTGGTCAGGTTTATTTATTTGTTCTTATTTTACTTATTTATTTTGCATATCTATATTTATATTTTATTTTATTTTATTTTATTTTATTTTATTTTATTTTATTTTATTTTATTTTATTTTCCTTTACTTTACTTTACTTTCCTTTACAATACTATTCTATACTTTATTTTACTTTACTTTACTTTACTTTAATTTACTATACTTTTTTCTTTACTTTACTTTACTTTTTTTACTTTACTTTACTTTACTTTGCCTTACTTTTTTTTACTTTACTTTACTTTACTTTACTTTACTTTACTTTACTTTACTTTACTTTACTTTACTTTACTTTACTTTACTTTACTTTAAAGTTATTTATTTATTTATTTTTATTTATGGTCGTCAAAATATATATTTGTTTAGTAATATTGATTTTTATTTTAGTTGTCATTTAAAACATCATTAAAACTACGTTAATCTAAACTCAAGGCTATCCACCGTCCATTACCTAATATATGGAAACATATGCTGTACTAAATATTGAAAAACTATACCCAATCTTTTGAACGTTTCGCTTGAAAAGGCAAACCCAACGACTCGACTAATGCTTTTCATTTGAGATCCGCCACGCAAAACGAAAACCCGGCCCTTTTGTGAGGACTTCAATGGGGCGGTGCATTATGGGTCTTTTTTCTATTCTTTTTCATTCTTTTTTTTTAACATACGTACATAACCGCCGAAGCCGTGTATCTATTATACAGCGGGTCCTAGTCGCGTTGCGGGTAGTTTTGAATGTCGTCATTTTTCGCCAGTTTCTAAAGGAATGATTCACTCACTACTCGGTGCGTTAGCCTCAGTATCATAACTCCGGATAGCTCTTGTCAACATTTTGTGCTCGTCGCTGATCAGAAAAGCAATAAAACTTAAATCTCCTACTAGGAGTTATTTGTGAACTGTGACGTTTAACCGTTTTCCCGTACTCGGTATATAGAAATATATACACATGACCTATATTTCATTGCGCATTTACACAGTCGAATAAGAAAAAATAAAATCAAGCAGTAGCGATATAATACACATATTCTAGAGACCGTTTTGTCAAAAGAAAACATTTTATAGCTATTTCTATTATTTTTTAGCACCTGTCCTAATGCTTTTGAAAAGAAGGATTATTTTGTTTGATTTCTTTTGAAATGTGTCATATCAATAGAGCAATGTCTTTTTCTTAACAGAGGATTTAGCGGTACAAGAGACGCGCAAAAGTCGAGATGTATTTTGTGAAGACTCGAATCACATTGCCTGTATATTTGTTTGTTTGGGTAACAGATTACGGGGTAATATAACGGAGTTAAGGCCTATAAAATTCCATGTGGATACACGAAGTTAATAAACACGGGGAATGTGTTTGGCACGCGTTTACAAACACTGTAAATGTCGAACCATTTATACTTTCAAAACGTAGCTAATTATAGCTAAATTGTAGCTTCAAAAGGTGATATGCAAACAGTGAAAATAGAATCGTTTCATTGCATTTGAAAATAAAAACAAATAAAACAAATATATTTGACACCCCTTTACAAATAATACAAATGTGGAACTATTATACTTTAAAAGTGTAGATAAAAATATCGCTAAATGTAACTTTCATGTTATTAATATTTATTGCGTTTAAAAGTAAAATACGATGTTCTATTGGTTACAAGACGAAGTCAGTGTGTGGGGTTAACCAACCAGAAACGCGTCTCGGCACAGCTGTTGATTTGATTGGCCCAAGCGTCAACCATTTAGTTCAGAACGAGGTTAGCGCACACATTTTCGATGTTAGTCAAAAACTACTGATTGTATTGTTTGATTTGTATGTAATAAGAATAGTTAAACAATACTATTTTAATACGTAATGATAGCTAGATTATTAAGGTAACATATTTTGAAATGAAAACTAAAATGACTAATGAAACATACTAATATTCGTTCACTTCAGACATATTGTGAATTTAAACTTTTGTTTAATTAAATTATAGGATAATTCATTATTAGTAATTCATGAAATAATAAAAATTCGAGATATTGTCAAACTTTGACGTGGAATAATAATGTTTGTTGGATTAATAGTGAAACTGAATGTATATATGACGTAACTAATAAAAAGACAGAAGTTTTAGTTTAAGTTTGAGACTATCTGAATTTAGACGAATATCATGATTCTATTCGTTATTTATGACATAACTGTAGATGGTTTTTAATAAAACTTATGAATTAAAATTATAACTTTTTCTCAATAAACAATTGCTTTTTCAGAATAAACAAAACACTGAAATATCATCTATACAATTATTTCGTTTTGAAAATTACTAGTGCTTTCAGCTTTCTACAAGCTAATGATGTTGTACTTGTTGTTGTTTGTGATTACTGCTGCTGTTGCTGTTTTGTTTTTTGGGGGGTTTTTTTTGGTTGTCATTTTATTTAATCATGACACACGAATAAAACGTGTTTTGTTATGACCAGAATAAGGGGCAAGAAAAACATGTACAACGGGATTTTTTTAATATTCAGATCTTTACAGTATCAACAAATACAAAATATACGGTTTTTTAATCAGCTGTTTAACATACACTTTGAGCGTTTAACTCATAATGTTGGGTTATTATTGTTTTTTTCGCTCTCTCTCGTTCTAAAGTTGACTAGTCCACAATAATTTAATACACCGATACCATCCCAATAACACATTTGATGTCCCTCTTCGCTCGACGAAGATTACAAGTTCACGAGGTGTAGGTTTACCAGCGAAAATTTCTCACGAAATGTCACCATTGTGAATGTAAACACGGAATTGTCGATTCTCGTATATTTAACTTTAAAATGATAGCGACCCCGCCATTAGATAGGTCCTGGTCTGAAGCCAGCGTGCTATCGTTCTTTAACGAACACAATAGCAAATGGCCTACGGTTGTTGGTGTATGTGCTTACTTGGCAGTATGGGCCACAGAAGCGTATAAAAACTATAACTGCCTTAGCGAGGCGAGCCTTTGCTTGAACGAGCTGAAATAGGATACGAGGCGGTATACCTTGTGAGGCTCTCGAAGGGTGGGTGTGCCCGAAGCCATATTATATTATCGCAACGTCGCAGAGCTGGATTGTTGTTGTTGTTGTTGTTTAGAAATTAGATTGATCAAAGAAGAAGATATTGACAGCGTGTTTACTTAATGCAAAATAGAAAACCGCGACCGAACGTAGCTCTAATAAGTTGATTAGTGTAAATAGCGTGAGATATTCAGTCGATACAATATTTAAATGAATATATTACTGTGATATGTAATTATTCATAACAGGTACTAGTTTTATAACATCAATATTACAGTTATTAATCATCATTTTAAAATATTGCGATACTAGTGTACATGTGTATTTGCATTTATTTTTTCTCTGTCGATCTTTACTTATTTCATCTGTACACTACGTTTAATTTTAATAACACAATCCGTCCGATATGTATTTCACTATTTTGATTTATATTATATAAACCAATTTGCTATATTTAACTAATAATCGTGTGCTACTTTGCATGTGTAATGTTACTAATTAGGTGTTTCAAACTAAATAATAACAAAAGTTTAAACTATTTGCTGTGGATTAAATTATATACATGTAAATTGTACAATAAAAGATAATAACATCAGTTAAATATTATATCAATGAGTATATATTAGTAATAATAATATTGTTCGCTTATTTTTGAGAATGTGTATTCAGCGGTAGATTGTAAGATATTTTATTTCTGAAATATTTTAAAGTAATAGCACAAGTCACACATCTCTGATTTTAAACGAAATGGATTCTGCATTGACCAGTGGAGAGAAAGAGAGATTGGTAAACATTATGAACGAATAAACTCACATTATGGGACTGCGGTGATAATTTATTAATAAAAACAAATAATAGAATTCTAAATCAAAATATACTTACCGCAAACTCTCTATATTACATTTAACTAAAGCAGAAAAATACATTTAAATTCCGTTTATAAATAATGTTGTATTGTCTTAATATCCTTTAAAAATAATATTGTTATTATAAATATGTGTAACAGAATGTAGTTCATAACAACCTGAAATGAAATTATGCTAAAACTTCCACACGATTCTAATTAGTTTAGTGTTTGTTGGAATATTTCAGTAAACTAACAAGACTTCATGCTAATGGCATAAAGGGAGGTAACAAGGTTCCAATCTTAGCTTAGCTTAATGGGCAGGTTTGGCCAAAGAATATTGAATTTACTCAGAGAATAATGGATCTTTTAATAAATTATTATTCGTAACAAGCTAGAGGTAAACGTATTACGAAGCAAAAATCTAATTTGGATATTAGGTACACTGTAAACATCAGCATTTGCATACTTGCATAATTTAATAAGGATTTAGCTTATACAGTAGTGGGATAATGTATGTATAATGTATATAAAATAGATTTTATTATCAGCTATTTGACCCGCCTCTTGTCAACAGACCACACCTATTATGGGCGTTACTACCTAAACACAACTTTTATAGTACATATTTATCCGATTTAATTGCAAAACACTAAAATTAGTATATATACCAAGTTTAGTTGTACCCTGGGCTATAATTAGCAGAGTATGGGGTAAAGAGGTAATTCGCTCCAGAAAAAATACTTCAAAATACCCGGGTTTTTCTTCTTCAGAAATGCCCTTTTTTACTGTTACACGACCCCCTCCCCCAGTTATGTTACGGTACGCCCTGATGCCTCTACCCATCGAATTTTGTAAGAATTTGCATACGCATATTTGAAACTGTTAGACAAGATGCGTGTACATCTTTAACCTAAATATCTCAATCTTCAGTGTTGTAACACATTAATACACTTTATTTAACCTCTTATGGGGAGATAACTCCTAATGGATGTATTCTCAACGATAAGAATTGAATCCACAGACTTTTGAATGCAATTAAGGGACCTTTTGGGTATTGAAAATAAGTTGTTATTCGAAGTCCAAACTTTTGTGGGCAAACTATTCCGCTATGCTAGTATATGAATCAATAAATTTGCTTGAGTGAATTCGTATTTTGTATGAAATATGACTACATGTTACGTCCCAACTGCGAGGACTAATTAAAAACCATTAGCAGTACTAATTCTTATTATACACCAGCTCTAGCTTTTCAAAGTTATGGATATTTTTTTCCAAATAGGGCAGTCATTGACTTGGAATCATGTTCGTACGTGTTAACAATTCTATGTTTGTTGTATGTATACCGCTGGCTATTTCCATTTGCTTTACAAGCATGTATATGTAATTAAATCGACCACCTGATAACCAGTTAAAATTTGTTTTGTTTAACGACACTACTAGAGCACTTTGATTTATTAATCGTCGACTATTAAATATCAAACATTTGGTAATTTTGACATTTAGTCTTAGAGAGAAAACCCTCTACCTTTCCACACTAGTAGCTATATGCACCATCCCACCATCCCACAGACATGA
>JAECMU010089538.1:0-15343 GCA_016106625.1 Dracogyra subfuscus
GTAATGATAAGAGTAATTTATTTTGTCAAAAGATTAACTTTTAAAAAAATATACAAAAATATGGCGCCATATCCGTTTTATCCTCTGGCAGAAACCCTGCCAACCTATGACGCTATCATAACATTTCTAGGGCAATAAACTATTTATTAAAAAAGAAAAAGAAATAAAAAAAGAACCCTTCCCTCAATGTCCTTTGCTGTGTCCTGTTTCTAACAGGATACATTTTGTTTTGTTAGCAAAACATATTTCTTTTGGCCTGCTATTAAAAAATAATAAATAATAGCATGCCATATTTTAGTTCCTGTTTTAGTTCCTATTTTAAGCCTTTATTTTATTTTTATAGCATATGTAAACCCTAACATTTTAAACATTTTTTAACAAAAAATAATTTTAACGTGTATATTCAGAGCAGGCTGTTGTAGCTCATGCCATACATTTTTAACCCAGAAAACTGATTTATATAAACATGCAGTGATGCACTCGGTGCATTGCGAGGTAACGTGGCTGTAACCGATGCTGACCATGTGGACACAGATGTGCCCTTGCAACAATCAGCTACGTGCAGAGTTGTGTTCAGGCCAAATTCCATTTTCTGGTCATTAACACAGGGTTGAAAAGTACACAAGCACTTTCTAGTGGTGATAAACCTCAGACTCAGTCTGTGTATTGCATTATTTAGTGCAACTGTTGTGAGAAAATGACCTAACTGTTATGGAGTGCTTTCCCGAGGTAACATGATCAGTTCCTTGATAGGAGCACTTTATGCCAATGAAACTGCATACATTGCTAACACAACAAAACATCTTCAGGTTTATTAATAAGCCTATATAGTTGTGTAGACCCAGTATCCTGTAATATAAAACATAAGGCCATTTTAACAATTCTCCTCTTTTGATCTACACACCTTTTCATTCTGCACTTTACAAGGATCTGTTTGCATTCAGGTCCACTTGACAATCATAGACACATTTAGCTAAATATTGCATACAAAGATGAATTTCATAATGAAAGCCGTAATGGAAGCCACCATCTTTGTTACTTGGTTGTATATATAGCCTCTGCTAATGAGGGCTGGCTGTTAACAGTCTGGAAATATTTTTGGATGAAAGCCTGGTCTAAGGGCCATTCAAATATTAATATATTATTATGTAATGCTCATGGGGTTGGGTGGGTATAAGTCAAACTGTATGTATCATTACAGGGTGTGGGTGGGTGTACAGAACAGCATTACATTATGCACATTTTTAAACATTACTTCTTAAATGTTTTAGTTTTTTCCTCTACCATAAATGCCCTATCACAATGAAATTTAACAGGCCATCCATAATTTTCAAAATTTTCACAAGTGTACAAACTGTACGTGAGGGAAGAGGAAGTGGGTTAAACAGCGTACACTTGAAAAAAGAAAAAGAAAAAAAGTCAATCAACATTTTTCATGGGGGAAGAGGGGATGGTCAAAAGTGTACTCTTTGTACACTTGTGAAAATGTTGAAAATTATGGACGGCCCCTAACTTATGTCGTTATAGCTAGATGTAGTGGTTTATAAACAATAATGATTATAAATCAGATGCCTATAGCAGAGCTGTCAAGCGTGACAAAATTAAAAATCAGGGTCCAGGGACTGCAGGCTCTTGGTCGGGTCCAGGGCGAAGTTTTTTGTTGTGGAAATCTCTAAAAACTACGGTGGCTGGGAAAGTTAAACCATACAAGTCGGTCATCAGTAGCACCCATGAGTGATTGTTGGTATTAAACCAAGGATAGATTTTTAATCCAGATACCGACTCCAAACCATGAGTGAGTACTCCACAAGGCTCAATGGGTAGGTGTAAACCACTTGCACCGACCAGTGATCGATAACTGGTTCAACAAAGGCCATGGTCTGTGCTATCCTGCCTGTGGGAAGCGCAAATAAAAGATCCCTTGCTGTTAATCGACATAAGTGTAGCCCATGAAGTGGTGACAGCGGGTTTCCTCTCAAAATCTGTGTGGTCAGTAATCATATATCTGATGCCATATAACCATAAATAAAATGTGTTGAGTGCATTGTTTAATAAAACATTTCTTTCTTTCTTTTCTTTCTTTCTTTAAGGTGATCTCATGGAACGGGGGCTCTGTGCTTCCCCAACTTCAAAACAATATACTGTAAAATATTACACCCATCACATATATTTTTGGGGTGCATGGTCTAGTGTTACAGGGAGGAGGGAGCATGTCATGTAACTTAATATTTAAATGGCACCTAAGGCGACCACACCCCATCTGAAGTGTCTCATGGGTAGCATCTAGTGGTGCCATTAAACATAGTAACTAAATTTTTAAAACTCTTACACTTACCAAATAGCCATAGTTTAAAATGTTAAACAAGGTTTCCGTTTTTGTGTATCCATATGTAGACACCTGCATTCTTTGAACACTATGCTTCCCCCATAATATAATTAATTTGTACTGTACTAACAATCTAAGCATTTTATTATAAACAGTAGAGAGCACAGATGGTAATTAATTTAGCAATTAAAAGGAATAGGTTGCTGACTTCTTTGCACAGAGTTATGATTGGCATCAATTCACTATCATGCAGGATTTAAAAATATAATGTCATAGACATTTATGTATATTTTCACTTTTATTTCAAATTAAACGTTGTTTTGCCTGCCAGGTGTTGGATACGTGCTGCGGAAGTTGGCTTCAGCTGCTACACCGACACAAGAAATAACAGTGGATGGAGACCACTGGCACATCAAGACCATTACTACCTTTAAGACAACAGAGCTTGATTTCAAAGTTGGAGAACCCTTTGAGGAAACTACTGGAGATGGCAGGAAAGTGAAAGTGAGCAGCTAACATAATTACACTGACAGTTTTGTTTTAGTTTTTCTAATTTATAAAAATGAGGAGAATGAATAAAATACTTCACAAATCTGATAAAAAAACCAAAAAAAAACCTGGGATCAACAACTAAGATTGATAACTTCCAACAAGTTGGCATTCATTAAAAATAAATGCTAGAACTCTTCATGATAATTTGAAAGTGATTGTATTTATTGTGAAAGACTGGGTATTCTTAAGTACTGAGTAAACATTTTTAATTAGCACTAACTGAAGAAAACCAAGTTTATCTTTTTTTTTTTAATAAACATTAAGCTTGGAAAAACCTAGGTATGTGCTATCCTGTCTTTGAAAATCATAATGTGCTGTAAAATGTGCTGTAACACGAGTAGCCACAAAGTTGCAGTGGGTTTATTGAATTGTTATTTAGGACTGTTAGTACATTACAATTACCATATTTCACACTCAGGCGTTATGCCAGAAATTGTTTTCAGGGTACTGTAGTCATGTTCTTTGACAAATTTTGAATGAATGAATGTTTAATGACACCCCAGCACGAAAAACACATCGGCCATTGGGTGTCAAACTATGATAATGCAAATAAATAAAGTGATGATCAACATCAATATAAAAATTCAAGGTTTAAACAAAAACAGTGTAAAGAACTGTACAAAACACAAATATCACAGAATTTTTACGGATACTGAATTTTACTAAAAACTTAAATTTTATGCTGTATTGGCCATTCTCAAAGAGAATGTTACACCCCTGCACCATGGTGAGGTTACAGCACGCGCAGGGGTTGACACATTTTAAACAGCACTTCTCTTACTAACATATATATGTAAAAATTATAAAAATATATCCTTTAATTTCCAAGATTTTAGGGTACGTAATTTTATTCTCCATACCCTCTGGCTGAAACCATGACACTATACATTCACCGATAAAATCAAGTTTGTGGTGTTAATAATCAAATATGCCTTCTTTTTTGCCGTTAATATGGTAACTTGGGACATCCCGAACACAACTGATTCAGAAACAAAAGCTGATTTAAGGTATTTATTATGTTTCAAGAAAAAGGAAAGTGCCTGTATGGAACTGTTGCCGAAATTACAACAGACACACAACTTAATACAGATCAATGGATGCCTTAGTATTTGGCAGTTTTGTTCAAGTTATATTACTCTTTATTATTTGTACAATACTTCCTTTGACTAAGGTGGGTTGTTAAATAAAACATTTCTTTCTTTCTTTTCCTTTGACTAACGTATTAATGCAACTTCATTTCAGGCCCTCTGTACACTAGATGGACAAAAATTAACTCATGAGCAGAAAGGTGAACCATCATCCATTATTACAAGAGAATTTGATGGAACCAAAATGAACATGGTGAGTTTGTGGTAAAAAATAGATTTTAAAATTTTATCGCTCATTTTTCTTTGTTAATATATTTATGGAAACTCCTGAAATGTACTAAAAAAAAAGAGAGAACATGTTTACAATTTGGACGTTAAGATATTTTAGAAGAAAAAAATAAATCTTCTTTTAATTATTTCTGTCAGTTTAATGGAATTTTAATTACGTTTAGCAGGAATGTTTGTTAAAGGAAAATTATGCTTTCACTATTTTTATGCCATGTTAACAATTAAGAACATTTTCTTCTACTAGTCTTAGTATCTTAAACCACTAAGAATTGAGAATGCTCTAAATCCACAAAATGATGGATCAGCCATCTTATTATTCTTCCAAACCTAATCTATAATATACCAGTAATACAAATTAATTAGGTGGCTACTTAACATTGGTTGGCAGGGAATAGTTTATTCAGTATCACCTAAATTTTCTGAAATTGTACTTTAATTTTAATTTGTAGGTTTAATTTTAACATCGGCCTTTAGAGTGTATTGTGTGTAGTAGCCTATCTCTTTTTTCCCTTTTAGGTTTTGTCTCTTCCAGACCACATACAAAATATTTGTTGAATTTGATTATACAAGTATTTAAAAATTAAGAACTGTGATATAATTATAATTTTAGTTTTAAAATCATATAGTGCATTTGTTTGCATTGTATTTGTTTCTAGTGTTTAAATTAACCAATCCCACATGAATTCAACAATGTCTGTGAAGTTCCCCATAACCTTAGTTTTGTGTGTGCCAATCCCCTGACTGATTCTGATTGTATAGCTCCCCTGTTGACATGGTCTGATTATGCAACATGTCTTGCTGCTGTTATTCATGTTGTGGCAGATGGTTCATGGATGATGTAGATTTATAAGCCTGCAGTATTTCTAAGACATGGACCTGGCTTGATTTAGTGCACTCCTTGACATAACATTAATTATGAGAACAGGTCATTTGAGCTTTCCTGGGAATTACAGTTGCGTAATGATGTTGTGACTTCTGACAAGACTTCTGAAACATAGTGTAGAGTTTCCACTCACAACTTTGAAATATCACTGAACAAATGTAACAAAGATCAGCCAGACTCTGTCAAGTGGCTACCTCTGTTTACATTTACCTCCTTCGGCTCAAGATCATCTATCATTGTAGAAATCCTCCTGATTTGTTTAAAGTTTTGCCTTGTTTAATGACACCACTAGGGAACATTGGCTGTTGGATATCAAACACTTGATAATTCTAACATATTATATATCTTAGAGGAAACCCACTACATATTTCCATTAGCAAGGGATCCTTTATATGTATTTTCAAACAGACAAGACAGCACATACTACAGCCTTTGATACACCAATCAGATATTGTTTTTTTCGAGGGGGTTTAAATCTCTGTGACAAAAGCACCTCAGGCGAGTGCTAAACTAAGATCCTACCCTTGCCAGTAATGAGGGAAAGGGAAGAGGAATATGTTTTATATGCACTTCCTTGAGACAGAACATTTCATATATAGAAAGAAAGAAGTGTTTTATTTAATGACACACTCAACATATTTTATTCATAGTTATATGGCATCAGACATATGGTTTAGGACCACACAGATTTTTAGAGGGAACCTGCTGTCGCCACTTCATGGGCTACTCTTATGTCGATTAACAGCAAGGGATCTTTTATTTGCACTTCCCACAGGCAGGATAGCACAAACCATGGCCTTTGTTGAACCAGTTATAGATCACTGGTTGGTGCAAGTGGTTTACACCTACCCATTGAGACTTGCCGAGCACTCATTCAGGGTTTGGAGTCGGTATCTGAATTAAAAATCCCATGCCTCGACTAGGATCCGAACCCAGTACCTACCAGCCTGTAGACCGATGGCCTAATGACGATGCCGATTTCATTCATATATAGAGGGCAATTGATACTGTGACCTATCAAAGTTCAGACCAGTGTTGTCCCACCAAGTTACATTCAACTATCAGCCCCCTAAGCTGTCCTGAGAAAAAAGTAACATAAAGGGTGATGTTAAAAAAATACCCTTAAGTGATTGCTTATACATGTATGATCTTTAGTCTGTATACCATAGAATTTTGTATACTGTAATCCAGGTTATATTGCAAATTGGGGTATTTTTATCAAATAACCGATATTGCCGTAAGCACACTCTAATTTCTAAACTAAAAAATAAAGAGAATTAGTAGCAAGGGATCTTTTATATGCACCATCCACAGACAGGATATCACATACTGGCTGCAACAAGAAATAGCCCAATGGGTCGACCAATGTGGATTAATCTTTAACTGACCGCACATCAAGTGAGTTCATTATTAAAGGACATACTTAGTTTCAACCTGTGAACATTAACACTAAGTTTAATTAATCTACAAACCTGAAACACATTTGGTTAAAGTTACAATTGAGTGAACCATGAGTCTATAACTTTAAAATGGTGAAATACATTCTAAAAACGGACTAAAATTCGACTCCATAACTGTTACTTCTCAGACACATGTGCATATTTAAACATATGAGAAATGCATTTTGTGATATTAAAAACACCAATTTGACTCAAGACACATCAAATGTATGGAAATTGATAATCTAAACCATAAAATCTAAGTATAGTATGATTTCAGTAATCAAAAACGGCTATAATAGTCAGAAATATATCTTAGTGTTTAAAAACTAGGGTATGTCCCTTTAATGAGCTATATTTCCCCACCCTAAAATACTGAACTTTAATATATAGATACTAACTTGAAATTGTTAGATTAAGTAGCCAGACACTTAGATTAAGTAGCCAGATAAAATTACATACCGGTAGCCTAAAATCTTGGAAATTAATGGAAATATTTTTACAATTTTTAGATAGAGAAGTTCTGTTTAAAATTTGTCAAAGCTCATGAAATGCATGCAGTGTCCAATTTTAAAACAGTTTTGACTCTTAACCACCTAGTAGGGGAACTTATGGTCAGTTTTGTTTTTGTTATGTACTCTTAAATTATTTTCTGGTAGAAAGCCAGGTAGATCACTAATGATTACACTGTGTGAGTATCAAGGTGTAGAAGTAAACATTTGTGTTTGTGAGGATCTGCATACAAACAGTTGCATAACTGTTAATACCATTATCTAATTCTTAGTCCTTGAACCTGCATGGACTTATTCACAGACAGTTTTTGTTTGTTTGGTGTCCACGGCAACCGATTGGTAATTGTTGTTCAAAAGCTATTTAAGTGTTCTAAATTTATACTTGAAGACCCCCCCCTCCCCAAAAACCCAACCTTTTTCATTAATTGTTATTTCAAATTCTGCCCATTTCCAACTCATCAATGCCAGATGAAAATAAAAATATGTCTTATTACCATGTGAATATTGGTATTTATTACCTATATGAGCTCAAATATACAGGGTAATAGCATGCATATTGCTCCTACAGCCATTAATTGGCTGGCTTGAAAGTAATGATGTTTGCTTTCGCCAGAACTTCACTTTCATTGTTATGTCTGATTACACATATCTTATATGATCTGCAACATTTTTGACTCATTCATTTTATAAACATGAAATAGCATAGAAAAATATTTATTTTCTAATGCAGCTGTATTATTTTGTATTGTAAATGTTTGACTGTAAAAAGAACTGTAAAAAGAACGATGTTAGTGTTATGCCATGACGTCACTTACATTACATCACATCATATAAATTATAATGCATGTAAGATTATATGATGCAATGAATGAATATCGTATATAAGTGTACAGGCTCCCATGTTTGTAGTCGGTTGTTGCCCGAATTGAACAAAAATGCCCAAATCTGGTTAATATTAGTATTACTACCAAACAGCTATATAGCATTGCAAACGAATCACTATACATTTCTATGTGGATTACAACTGATTTTGAAGGTAGAATGATGAAAATACATGGTGAAAAGGTCTCAGGTTAGCACATTTCCCCCAAATATTTGTATCATTTTTTGCCAGAATTTGTTTCAACACTAGGGTGACAGTTTACACCTCCCCTCAACCAGCCAGGTCTTGTATGCTTTTGATGTTGTTAAATGCTCGCCAAATGCTTGGGGTTTACAACATTCATTGACTCGGAACAGATAATTCATAATTCCTTATAGTTTGTATTGTCTTCGTTGTCCTTTTTTCTATCTTCAGTAAATATTTTCAATTATATTTTCAGGTTCTTACAACGAAGGATGTAGAATGTACAAGAAAGTATGAGAAACTAGAATGAGGATGTTTTCATTACTTATCGATCACTTTTTGATTTTCACTTTAACTATCAAAAATAGAAGAAAACACCAAGAATCAGTACTTATGCTTGCTTCATTGACTATAAAAACACTGCTTGGTTCAACTAAAAATATGGCTTCCATTATAAATAATTTTGATGATACTGTTCAAAATGAATACATGCTACAGATGTAAGATCTTTTCTTTCGAAAGTGGATTATATTTTGTATTATTGTGTGAAAGACGAAATAGGCAAATGAACTGTGGCCGATGACCAGTAATACATGTATGTGTATGGTTAGGTTTGTCTTAGGTAACTGAATTATCTAAGCTGATTTACAAATATATATACACATATCAGGTAATGCTCAGTACAATGCATAAAGGTAATAGCATTTTGTGTTCAATAAATATGAGTGGCATAATCCAGCAATTATCCAAAGACCAGTAAGCACATTCCTATATATAATCTTCTTACATTTATAGCAAAAGCTGTTGTGAATGCAAGACTTATTATACCTACATTCAACTTTTTATTTTACTCTTTGGAAAAAAGAAAGACATAAAATATGCAAAATTATTAATTCATTGAGATTATTTACAATTTTTAATATAAATACTTCCATCTGTCATGAATGTTGAGATTGAGTGTGAGTATATGAGTGCATGTTCTTCCCATGCACTGGATCAGACCAAAAAACATTTTTAAAATAACAATAAAATATGTGATATTAGATTCATCCAATTCATTGCGCAGCAATAAATCTATGACATCCATTTGTGGGAGTTCTGCACTCTCCCAATACCCTCAGAATAAAATAAAAATTAATAAATAATAAAGTTAAATCCCAGGGAATTCCACCAATCTATATATGTTTCAGTAGTTGATGCAGTGATGTTGTCAACACATACTCTCATTTGTATTAGGTTTGTCTTTGTTGTTGTGGTTTATTGTGTTTGTTGGTTACTATAGTCCGTCCCATCCTCTTACAATTTTCATTTTTTTTAAATAATTTCAGTTTGATTTCACTAAGAAGAAAAGTAAAAGTGTTTTGACTAGATCAAACAAAATTCTATTTTTGTGTGCAATTTAAAAAACAATCGCTTCATAAATAAATATATCGTAATAAATTCCATAGTATGAAAAAAGGTGTTCCTTATGAGGACTATAGTACATTTGGAAATACTGTCATCTGTTAAAGGAAGGAACATCAAGTGGCATGTTATCATCCTGTATTATTCTGATAAACGTAGATATTTTATGTACATATAGATATTGGTATTGATGTCTTCTGGGTGTTATTTCCACCACTATATTTGATCACAAAATGTTTCAGTATAAAAGTTTTGAAAAGCACTGAACTAATCCAGAAATCTGTAAATAAAGCTATTTTAAAGTTAGGAAAACAGTTCAAAATTTCGGTCACTTTAGCAAACCGAATTGAATCTAGTTTAAGCAGTAGAATTACACGCCCCATTCATTCTAGTCATTTGTTGTACTGCATATTCAAACTCTGGGATTCTAGACCTGTACATACATGTAGGGGTGCAAAAAACACTTTATATACCGGTAATCATCTATTAGCAGACAAAAAGGAAACTTTTAAATTAAAACTAATAACCTATATTTGCCCTAAATACTTTTTGAACGAGTTTCTTGAATGGTGGAATATGGATCTCATATCATATTAATTAATATAATACACAGTTTATTACTTGAACCCAGAAGTCTTTACAAAAAAAATACTTAAAGAAAACTTAATGGGTTTTGTTTGAGTGGTGTGTTTTTTCTAGACCAAATCAGAATAGCAAACATCAAAATGAAAACAAGGTCAACCTTTAAGAAAAATGTGTTGGTAGTTATAATGGCAGACTCATAAACTGCTCATGTTCTTAGCTGTGCTTGCTTGTTATGTGTAAAATAATAAAAAGAAAACGGTAACATTTGACAGGAAGACCGAGATTGAGATGGATTAGAGCAAACCGATTTTGACATTGTACTTTTTGGGAAGGCCAATAAAAGCTGTTAGCAGTATCTTTATTATAATCAGAATTAAAAGATTATGATGAGGTGATGATGATTCATAATAATCATTGCATCTGTTTTTTATGGACATATTTTAACATTTGCCAGGAACTGCAACTGATTGAGATTTCAGCTCTCATGCACATTAATGATTGTACATAAAGTTCTCAAAAATTTTAATATTATTATCTTACATCTTTACAAGTATTGGTATTTAATACCACAGTAGTTTTAACTTTGTGCCAAATATAGCTGGATATCTTTAGTCAATGTCTAGTTACAGTTTACAGACAATTTAGTTTAATTTTAAAATGTACATGAAACATGCCACTTTACTTGTAAATGGCATTTTAACTCATTAGCAATCAAGTGTACTGGTATGTGTATTTTAAACTACTTAATATTCCATCATATTTTGTGATCAGTTTACATCAAACACACAAAAAATGGACCAATCATGTTAAGTAATCATATATGCATGACACCGATTTGCAATGTTAGTTTTGTTACTATGAACTGAACTTCATAAATAAATTTTGTCTTGATATTTTAAGTTGTTTTGTTTGTTAAATCTCATCATTAAATAAAATACATACCTCGAGATAAACTTGAGGCTTGAGCTGTTAAAAAAAAGTTCATTTTTTCATTAAATGTAGGATGTAGCTCAGTGGTAGAGTATTTACCTTAAGTGCAATGGGTTGTATGCTCAACTACCATTGATGTAGTCCCCCCCCCCCCCCCACTAACACATCAAAGGTTATGGTGTTTACTGCCCTATCAGTGGGAAAATACACATTGGTGCAGTTTTGTAAAAAGAAGAAGTAAAGTTTGTTTTATTTAACAACACCACTAGAGCACTGATTTAGGTGCGTGGTGCTTATAATTCAAATCTTATATTTATATAATTTTAAGCAATAGTGTAATCAAAAGTTGACTGCTTGGAGCAAACCAATATATTAAAGGGACATACCCTAGTTTTTAAACACTAAGACATAGTTTTGACTATTAGAGGCATTTTTTGATAACTGAAATCATACTTTACTTAAATTTTATTGTTTAAAGTATCCATTTCTGTACATTTGAAGTGTTTTTGGTCATCTTGATGTTTTTTAATATCACAAAATGCATTTCTCATATTTTTAAAAAGGCACGTGCCTCTGAGAAGTAACAGTTATGTAGTCGAGTTTTATTCTATTTTAGAGGGTAATTTACCATTTCAAAGTCAAAGACTCATGTTTCACTCAATTGTAACTTTATACAAATGTGTTACAGGTTTGTAAATTAAACTAAACTTAATGTTAATTTTCATGAACTGAAACTAGGGTATGTCCCTTTAATACATGATTATTTCATTGATGAAATTCCGATTCCCAACACTACTGTATATATATATTATACTCACTCTAGACCAAATAATATGTTAAAACACCAAATAACCAGTCAGAATTAATCTAGTGTCATTAAACAGCCTTTTCCTGGTGGTGTTTTAGTGATCTCCAGTTTCCCTTGTACAACGTTTACATTTGTGTACACACATTTTATGGGATAAAATCATAAATACATCATATTGATAAAGTTTAAAAATAATTTCAAAGTGTGCAAGTCAACATTTCAAAGTTAAAAAAAGTATGATTATACTTTTAAATGTTCATTATAAGTGTACATGTATATGAAAAAAGAAGTTTATTTTTGTTTAATGACACCACTAGAACACATTGATTTATTAATCATCAGCTATTGGATCTGAAACTTTTATAACTCTGACATACAGGGTATAGTCCAGAGAGGAAACCCTCTACATTTTTCTATTAACAGCAAGGGATCTTTTAAATGCTCCATCCCAGACTGGATAGCTCATACCACAGCCTTTGATATACCACTTGTGGTGCATTGGCTGGTATGAGAAATAGCCCAATGGACCCACTGACTAGAATTGATCCCAAACTGACTGTACATCTGGCGAGTGTTTTACTACTGGGTAGTGTTTTCCCTAGCTTGTTTTAGCATGGTGCAGCACCATGCCTCAATAGTCTAGCACCAGTTTGGCTTAATCGGCATCATGCTGCCCTGAGATTAAACAAGCCTTTTTCAGTAATTAATTCTAAAATTGCTTTTATAAAACACCAAAAAAAAGGTATTATTAATTAATAAAATATGCATTTTAAATATTTTGCCATTCATTTATTAAAGCAAATACATAAATTACATTAATGTTTACTTCAATTAAATTTTGTTGTATTTTTAATGAATAACAAGTGCCCTGAAAATGGTGAAAAAGGACCCAAAAGTGTTTGGTCGACCATGCCTTGCCTAATTTCTAGGGAAATCACTACTGGGCCATATGAAATATTTTTCATCAGGTTCCCAGAAAAACAAAAATTATTAAGTGGGGACACAGTCTAGCAGGGGAGGTCACAAGCCAGATTTTTTATATTTATTTTTATCATATAATATCTTACATTTTCAGTGCAATCAAAGTATGTGACATTTTTCAGATTGATAACATACTTTAAGAATTTGATAACTTTACAAATTAGTTGTGGTCTTGGCACTAAGTTTATTGACATTTAAGCAAACGTACTTGGGCGATACTCCATGATTGACATATGCATTTATGGTTATCAAATAAAACCATTTCAATGGCAATTTGACACTGATAGTAGTGTGGGCATGGTGATAGTAGTTATTTACTAGCCCAACACTGAATATCACTAGCCATGGGAGTTGGACTACCATAATCTAGAAGCCCTGAAAATAATGTATTATGCTCGCATAATAAATTTTTTATTCTTAATATAAATATATTGATGATAACGAAAAACACTCTGGTAATAACCTCTATATATATATAAAGTAGCACAAAATAACCAATTATACATTTTTGTCCTGCCACCACACCACCTACAGTTCTTATGTATGTGTATCATGGACCCTGAATTTGATCAACCATAACCTGGAAAAAACCCATTTACCGATTTAGATAGAAACACGAATAGGTGAAATTAAAAACCCCAATTAAAATGGCCATCTCTGTATTCCCTAGATCTACGTTAATATATATGTTTTTTAAAATACAGATTTCAATAGGATTTATGTTCCTTGCATATTTCAATAAACTAACAACTTACTCACTGGACATTAAAAAAACATGGACATTTTTACATGTGATTTATTTTCATAATCATTAATTAGCAAATGTAGACCATTAACATTACATTTAGCCGAATCCTATGGGCACATTTTCAGGGATGTAATTACCCAACCAGCTGTGTCACAATGTTATGTAATGTGTTGGAAAACTCTTTGAATGAAAATCTGTTGAGTACATGTTCTCTGCCAGCAGAGCCAATCCTTTCACGCAGGTTTCTATCGACAATAAACTTTTCCATACACTCGGAGAAACCTGCTGGTGTGGGATCACACAAAAATCCTGTCTTTCCATCCACAACGGTCTCCAAAGGTCCACCACTGTTACTAGCTATCACTGGACACTTCATGTACATGGCTTCTATAGGGACGATTCCAAAATGTTCATTTTCGGGGGTGTAAAGAAGGCATGATGAATACTTCAGCAATGTTTTCTTTTCAGAATCTGTAAATGATTTCAGAAATGTGACATCTTCACCAAGATTTAGTTTGGCAGCAATCTGCTTCAGTTCAAGGTAATGGTCAACATTTTCTTTCACTCGACTATCGTAGCCACCAGCAATAATAAGATGAATATATTTCAGGGCTGGGAAGTTTTCTTTAAGTCTCCCAAAGGCTTCAAGAGCAAGAGCAAGATTTTTCTTTCTCTCATATCGATTTATTGAAAGAAAAACAAGTTCTTTGTTTAGTGGCATCAGCTTTTCTGTTGGAGGTTCCACAGGCTGATTAAATGATGTGAAATTGGGAATCGGATAAAGCACTTTGGGTTGTAAGTCGGTCAGTGATAAGAATGCGTCATGGAAAATTCCAGCTGTGAATTTGCTGTTGACCAATACACAATCAGCCATTCCAGTAGTTTTTTCTTCCAGCCAATCAATGGGAGTTCGATAAAGCTTTTTCAGAAAACTGTTTCTTTTTGTTAGAAGCATGTCAGGAAAATGGCAATAAAAAAGTACTTTTGCATTAGAAAGCCTTAAAACTGGGATGCAAGCCGATATCTGATCGCAGAAAACTAGGTCAAATTGAAACGTACTGAAAAATACTAGATAAAGAGCGGCATACATCATTCTCAGATAGGCACAAAGGGCATGACATCTTCCTAGTACACTGCGGGGTAGCCAGTCCCCTGCACAGGCGACATTCACAGTTCCATCTTTAGTCTCTTGAAAGCAGTGTGTTGCGTCATGGTGAGCAGTCACAAACTGAACACGATGTCCATGCGATTGTAAAGCCAGAGCAGCATCAATTACGGCTCTCTCGGCACCACCTATGCCCAAGTCAGGATGCAAAAATACCACATTGACCATTTCAGAGAGCCAGACCAAGAAGAATGGGTTAAAAAACCACTCAACAACTACGTGTCTAACGTTAATCTGGACGACAGGAAGAAGATACCTTTTCTAACTTTGTATTTAAAAAAAGGATGCATGGGAGACAACTCTTGTATACAGTTACAAGTAAAAATACACGTGGACACAAAGGGATGGATGCTCTGTTAACATTACAGCATATTTCTTAAACATGTTAGATATCTAGGGCGGGAAATATACCAATAGTAAAGATTTCACTTGATGCACGGTTGGTTTGGGACCGACCCCGTTTAATGGGACCATTGGGCTATTTCTCATTCCAGACCGTCACCGTGCACTACGACTGGCAGGCCTATATCTAGCCCGAGTACTCTGACTGTAAGAGAGCTAGACTGAC
>JAECMU010089553.1:0-12721 GCA_016106625.1 Dracogyra subfuscus
TTTGTTATGACATGGCCAGGGGTCAGTTCCCCCTCTACCATCCAGTCCATTGTCCCCTCACACAGGGTGTTCCGTCATTATTTCTACCATTTGATGTGCATTTCCAAGTCTTGACCAGTGTCCAGCATAATCAGACCACTGCATTGACCACAGTGTGGACATAATGAAGGCACTGAAATTAATCTTATTTGTGTAGTCTGTGGTCTTTGTGTCTGGGTAGGGACACGGTTAACCTTGCATGGTCCACGCAACACCAATCAGTTCTGAAATTAATAAAGAAAGGGCCCGGTTGAGGGGATTTGTTAGTACAAGCGAAGTCTAATTAAATTTTTGTAATTGTTTGATAATTCTGAAGTTGGCATCATGTTTTTACATTGTTCATGCATTTAAGCATGGTTAGACTCTATATGATAATTTATTTCTTAACAAAAACGTTAGATTTACTTTTGATTGTTAAAAAAGTTTATTTTATTTAACAACACCACTAGAGCACATTGATTTTTTATCTTGTCATCGGCTATTGGACATCATGTTTAAAAAACACAAAAACAAAACAAGTTATACCAGTCTTAGTGGTGCAGTGGTTAGACTATCAGTCTTAAGGCTGAAAGGTGCTGGGTTCAATTCCCACATGTTCCATTTTCATTTTAACAAATTCAAATTATTTACGGTTATATGGCATCAGACATATGGTTACGGACCACACAGATATTGAGAGGAAACCCGCTGTCACCACTTCATGGGCTACTCTTTCCAATTAGCAGCAATGGATCTTTTATTTGCACTTCCCACAGGCAGGATAGCACAAACCATGGCCTTTGTTGAACCAGTTATGGATCACTGGTCGGTGAAAGTGGTTTAACACCTACCCATTGAGCCTTGCGGAGCAATCACTCAGGGTTTGGTGTCGGTATCTGGATTAAAAATCCCATGCCTCGACTGGGATCCGAAACCAGTACCTACCAGCCTGTTGACCAATGGGTTAACAATGATACCACTGAGGTTAGTACCAGAAATGTTGAGATGCTTTAGCTACATTGTCCTTAGGTGGTGTGGGATTTAGCTCAGTCGGTTGAGTGCTCGCTTGAGGTGCTTACGTCGCAGGATCGAACCACCTCAGTGGAACCATTCAACTGATTGCAAGTTTTCTTGTTCCAACCAGTGCACCACAACTGGTCGAAATCTGTTGTATGTGCTTTCCTGTCTGTGGGAAAATGCATAAGGACAAATGTTGCAAGTTTCCTCTGATGACTACCAAATGTTTAACATCCACAGTTTGATGATTACCAAATGTTTAACATCCACATTTTGATGATTAATAATTAATTGCTCTAGTGGTGTCATTAAACAAAACAAACACACTTTAGTCTTTAGGATCAAATCACCTTGGTAAATCATTGGATATTTTCCCATCCTAACCAGTACTGCCCGATGACTGGTATATCAAAGGCCATGGTATGTGCTTTTCTGTCTATGAGAAAGTGTATATAAAATCCATTGTTGTTAATGGGAAAATGTAGCAGGTTTTCTGTGAAGACTGTCATAATTACCAAATGTTTGACATCAAATAACCGATGATAAATAAATCGGTGTGCTCTAGTGGTGTCGTTAAACAAAATAAACTTTCGCCTCATGTGAAGACTCATAATTTCCAAATGTTTGACATCCAATAGCCGATGATTAATAAATAAATGTGCTCTAGTGGTGTTGTTAAATAGTATGAAAATTGTTTTGCATTTTAAAACCAGCAATTTCTCGTTCCAGCCAGTGCACCATGACTGGTACATCAATGGCTGTGGTATGTGCTGTCTCATCTATTGGATGGTGCATATAAAGTTCCCTTGCTGTTAATCAAAAAGACTAGTCCATGAAGTGGCGACTATATGCCTGACTCCATATAACCGTAAATAAAATGTGTTGAGTGTGTCGTTAAATAAAACATTTCCTTCCTTCCTTCCTTCCTTCCTTCCTTCCATCAATAGCTGATGAAGAATAACTCAATATGCCCTAGTGGCAACATCAGACAAAACAAACTTTACTGTTAGTCTGAGAATTGTTGTGTGTTTTAAATCACACAAAACCCCACCCCGTATGGAGCCTCAACCAGTTTGAAAGTTTTCACTTCCAGATTAATTACTTCGGGGGATGTAATAATCAAACCAATGTTTACTTTCTGCTTTCGGAACATGTTTGATTCAATATCTAAAACATTATCCTGTCATAATGACGTTGTAGTTCTTTGTTCTTCTTCACGTCTTAGTTTTTACAAACCCTTTGATCACAGACAGTTTAATAATTCCTTTCTTTAATAATGCCAATTTTAATAGTGCTGGTTGGATCATTTCTAAATTTAGCCATGGGGTTTTAGCCATAAAGGCACTAACATGCAGGGCCGTAGCTAGGATTTTTTGTTTGGGGGCCACCTCAGTAGTTTTCTTTAAGTTTCTATAATGCTTTCCAATTTTTTTTCTGGGGAGCATTTGCCCCTCTTGCCCCCATGCTAGCTATAGCCCTGGCATGTTTTCCCAGGATTTAACATATTTTATTAATACAAATGACAAACAAAACAAAAGCCTTACTAAACTTGTATCCTTCCATTATTTTAACCATTCCCACCAACTGTCAGTCCAGTTAAAACAGATCACCACTTTGAAATGTTATTTCTGTAAAATATCTCTACAGACAAGGGGCGAGACGTAGCTCAGTGATAAAGTGCTCGCTTGATGTGCAGTCGGTTTAGGATCAATCCTCATCTGTGGGCCCATTGGGCTATTTCTCATTTCAGCCAGTGCACCATGACTGGTACTATAAAGGCCATGGTATGTGCTATCCTGTCTGGTATGATGCATATAAAAGATCCCTTGCTGCTAATCGAAAAGAGTAGCCCATGAAGTGGCAACAGCAGGTTTCCTCTCTCAATATCTGTGTGGTCTTTAACCATATGTCTGACACCATATAACTGTAAATAAAATGTGTTGAGTGTTTCATTAAATAAAACATTTCTTTCTTTCTTTCTATTGACTAAGCTAAGTCAGGCCACTACAATCTAAGCTTTGTGTTTGAGATGTGTAGGTGATAGTACTAACCACAGATGATGGTCTGTGCAGTTTTGCAGCCTGGCTGTGTGATACGGACAGAGCCCAGCTGTCAATTAGTCTCCACTCCAGGTGTCACTGTATGTGTGAGTGAGTGAATGAGTGAGTGAATGAGTGAGTGAGTGAGTGAGTGAGTGAGTGAGTGAATGAGTGAGTGCGTGCATGTATGAGTGAGTGAGTGAATGAGTGAGTGCGTGCATGTATGTGTGAGTGAGTGAATGAGTGAGTGAATGAGTGAGTGAGTGAGTGTATGAATGAGTGAATGAGTGAGTGCGTGCATGTATGTGTGAGTGAGTGAATGAGTGAGTGAGTGAGTGTATGAATGAGTGAATGAGTGAGTGCGTGCATGTATGAGTGAGTGCGTGAGTGAGTGAGTGCGTGTGTGAGTGAGCGAGCGTGTACATGCGTGTGTGCGTGTGTGTTAGGAATGTACTTACAGTAGGAGACGGAAAAAAAAGGAAATGTTTTATTTAATGACACACTCAACACATTTTATTTACAGTTATATGGTATGGGACATATGGTTAAGGATCACACAGATATTGATAAGAAACCTGCTGCTGCCTCTTCATAGGCTACTCTTTGCCATTAGCAATAAGGGATCTTTTATATGCACCATCCCATATGCAGGATAGCACATACCATGGCCTTTGATGTACCAGTCATGGTGCACTGCCTGGAGGTTGAGTGATGAGCGGTAACTGCGCAGGTAATGTTAACAGTGGGAAACATACTGATTTTATGAAACTCATGTCAGGATTCATATATTATTCTCACTTTCGCAATACAAGAATCCTGACACACATGCACGTATTATAATCTTTATACATTGAAATGTCGAAGATGAGTCAACAATAAGCAGGTTTGATTTTGACCTCGAAATGTAGAAATCTAAAAATCTACAGACCTTAGCGTGTACGTGTACAATTAAATAACAAATTTCGTACTAATCAGCGAGTAAATTCAATAAAACATAAAAGGCTTTTTAACTGCGTGAAATTGGCACCAATGATCTGGCGAAGTAAATTAAATAAATCGCAAGGTCTCCCTGATAGTGCTTTTTAATAAACGTTGTTACAGGCAGCACTGATACGTGTTCAGTGCCGACTTCGTTAGCTTAGTGTATGGCAGCATTTCCTTGGGGCCACAGTTTCTGGCTTTTTACACAATTTGATTGAAGGTTTGTTATTAAAGGGGCATTCTCAAAACTTGTATGTAATGGGTATTTGGTAAAATAGTCACAGAAATGTGTATAAAGGCCACATAACAACCATCTGACAGTAAAGAAATGAAGAAATATTTGTTTGTAAATTGAATGTTCATAGAAGTATGATGTACATGCAGAACTGCTTAACACACTATACAAATGAAGGAAGGCAGGAAATGTTTTATTTAACGATGCACTCAACACATTTTATTTATGGTTATATGGCATTAGACATATGGGTGAAGACCACACAGATATTGAGAGAGGAAACCTGCTGTCTCCACTTAATGGGCTACTCTTTTCAATTAACAGCAAGGAATCTTTTATATGCACCATCCCACAGACAGGCTAGTACATACCACAGCCTTTGTTACACTAGTTGTGGAGAACTGGCTGGAACAAGAAATAGCCCAATAGGTTCACTGACAGGGATCGAGCCCAAACCCACTGCATATCAAGCAAGCATTTTACCACTAGGCTACGTCTCGCCCCTCTTATATGAATGAATGAATGAATGAATGTTTTAATGAAACCCCAGCACAAAAACACACATCGGCCATTGGGTGTCAGAAAAGGTAAAGTTATGGAAACACTATTACACACTATATGAAGCAAAAAGCCATTGATACTTAAGACAAAACACCACCATTTGTCGTGTCATTACTAGGTCAAGGTCAAGGTCATAAGGTTTTATGTGCACGTTCAGAACAAGCTGTTTAGCACACACCTGTCATGGGCACAGGAGCCCAGAAGTTTCGTTACTTGCTGTAGTAGCTTAATATAGTCCGGTTTAGAAAACAGTTCCTCATAAAACAAATGCTACAAAATTCTGATATGCTTTTTGAAATCTTTCTTCGATAATTACACATAGGTTGATGTCTGTAGTATTTAAATAACCCACTGGTTTGAAGTAACTTGTTATATGTAGTACTAACTGATAACAAAAACACTTCAAATGTACGAAAATGGATAATGTAAGCAATAAAATCTGTGTAAAGTATGATTTCAGTTATCAAAAATGGCTTTAATATTAAAACAATATGTCTTACTGTTTAAAAACTAGGGCATGTGCCTTTAATAAAACAATAAAATAAAAAAAACATATTAGGAGCAGCAGTTATATTACATGTAAAAACTTCTTTTTTTAATCTTTTTGCGCTATAATTATTTTATAAGGCTAATGACTTGAAACACTAAAGCAGTGACCAGGTTTTTGTTAATGCTGCCATCATTGCAAAAAGAAAATGCATTTATTCAATTAGAGAGGAATGATTTAACTCAGTCAGTTGAGTGTTTGCTTTAGTTGCTTGCTTTGCAGGATCAAAACACTTCCATGGATCCATTCAGCTGAATTGATTTTCTCATTCCAACCAGTGCACCACCACTGGACAACTGGACAAAGGCTGTGGTATGTGCCTTCCTGTCTGTGGGAAAGTGCATATAAAAGATCCCTTGCTGCATTAGGAAAAATGTAGCAGGTTTCCTCTGATGACTATGAGTCAGGTGTTTGACATCCAACAGAGATGATTAATTAATTGATGTGCTCCAGTGGTGTTGTTTCATTTGTTTATTTTACCCCTCCATTTCTGTCCTGAATGAACTACATATAGCTTCACACACCCCTAGATCTGCTCTAAAATTACCACTGTGGCATGCAGTCTTAAATAGCATTCATATAAATTCCTTGCATTTTTCTGTATAAGTTAGTCGATGGTTAATAAATCAATTTTTTTATTATTTTTTTTTATTATTTTTTTTAATTATTTTTGTTTAACGACGCACTCAACACATTATTATTACGGTTATATCGGCGTCGGACATATGGTTATGTCGAGAAAAAATCCCAGTGGTCAGCTGACGGGGATCGATCCTAGTAATAAATCAATGTCCTCTAGTGGTGGTGTTAAAGAAAACAAATTGTTATGTATAAGAGCATTAATGTTTTCTATATATATATTTCTGCCCTGGAAAATTACATGTACATATAGCTTTATACCCCTAGATCTGCCCATACCAATATGGCAATCTTACAATTAAATAAATTGCTGGCACTGTTCTATAACAGCACTAATTTGTGCTATGTTTATTCCAGTTGTTTTTTAACCCTCCAATCCTGCCTTGAATGAATTTTTCACCCCTAGATCTGCCCTTATCACTTTAGCAATCTTATCATTATATACATTACTGGCACTTTTCTATAAGAGCACTAATTTATGCACTATATTCATTTCAGTGTTTTTTTTACCCCTCCAAACCTTCCCTAAATGAACTTTACAGCCCCTAGATGTGTTCTTATTATTACAACAGTTTTATTAAAATAAATTGCATGCTTTTTTCTATTGTATATATAAGATAACTCATTTGTGTCATTTGTGTTTTTTATGTCCTATTCCATCCCTGAATGAACTACATATAGCTTTACACCCCTGGATCTGCCCTTGTGACTGCAGTAATCGTATCATTAAAACAAATGACTTACATTTTTCTATAAGAGCACTAATTTGTGTTATATTCATTCTAGTTGTTTTTTCACTCTGCCCTGAATGAACTTTACACCCCCTAGATCTGTCCTTATCTCTGCAGCAATCATATCATTAAAATAAATTACTTGCATTTTTCTACGTATGACACCACTAATTTGTGTCATTCATTCCAGTTGTGTGTTTTTTAAAATCCTTCTCTGTACCTGCCCTGATTCAAATATGTTCAACAAAGGCCATGGTTTGTGCTATCCTGTCTGTGGGAAGCGCAAATAAAATATCACTTGCTACCAATCGGAAAGTGTAGTCCATGAACTGGCGACAGCGGGTTTCCTCTCAAAATCTGTGTGGTCCTTAACCATATGTCTGACACCATATAACCGTAAATACAATGTGTTGAATGTGTCGTTACATAAAACATTTCTTTCTTTCTTTCTTTCTTTCATTCCACTTGTGTTTTTATCCTCCCCTGTACCTTCCCTGAATGAACTACATGTATATAGCTTTACACCCTCTAGATCTGCCCTTACCACCACAGCATTTTTATCATTAAAATAAATTAATTACATTTTTCAATAACAGTACTAATTTGTGCTATATTCATTCTAGTTGTTTTTTTAACTCCTCCAATTCTGCCCTGAATGAACTGTACACCCCTAGATCTGACCTTATCACTGCAGCAATCTTATCATTAAAATAAATTACTTGTGGTTTTTCTATTGTATATATAAGAGCACTAATTTGTGCCGTATTCATTCCACTTGTGTTTATCTTACCCCTCCGGTCCTGCCCTGAATGAACTGGCCTTCACCCTCCCCCAGGAAGTTTCTTACACCATACACACAGCTGACAACTGACTGTGAAAATAAACTTTTTCTTCTTCGCCATATGTCCCACTGATCCAGCTCTCAGGAAGCATTATCCTGATAATTAAAACCGCTTTCCTGCCTGACCCAGCAAACACATGATTTTAACTTGTGCCTGCCCAAACTTCCCTTTGAAGCAGTAAGAATCCTGTATTCCAATAATTTACAAGGCCCGGGTGCTATAATCGAATGTCAGATGACAACCTCTTCTTTTCATCAGTTGTAATTAGATCTCCTCTAAGGCAAATTTTCCTCCGTTGTCCACTTAGAGAGCTTTTGAGACGCTCCCTGGGTCGGTTTTTCCCTCCATTTGTAGTGAGAAATGAAATTCTGTGTTCAACCATTGTCTTGTTGGACTCTCACGGCATGCTGTGTTCCAGCATGGGCCGTTTTAAAATAGGATGTTTAGGGAAAAAATTCAAAAACTATTTCTCAAGAAGGAAGAAAATTAAGGTATTGTGTGTGTATATGTGTGTGTGTGTATATATTTTTTGTATTTAAAAAAAAATTCTTTGTAAGGAATTCTCCTTGAAAGTTATACCCACTGCTGTGGAGAACGGTTCTGGTCCGGTTCTGGTCCGTGCTATATAATTGACACTGTTTGCTTTGATGTTTGCCTTTGTGACCTTGAATAATCCAGTCTGACATGATGACAGTTGTCATTAGAGATTGTTCATTGTGTGTTAAGTTGAAGTAAAAATTTAAATAATGGTCTTGTTGTGTTTTGATGAATAGAATCACAGTAATATGTGATAATTTAAATTATTGTGAATTATGTTGTAAAATTATAAAAATGTAAATTTAATTTTAAAATGTTCAGAGGTTTTTTTTTTGTTCTAGTATATACCTTGTTTTATTAAATCTTTTTTCATTTTTAAAATTTATTAATTAAAACAGTTTTTGTAATATTTGATACTTTAAAGTATTGTGAATTATGCTGTAATATTATATATATATACATTTAATTTTAAAATATTCACAACAAAATTTACCGGTATATACATTTTTCATTAATTCTTTTTACGTTTTTGAAATTTATTAATTAAAATAGTTTTTGTATTAAGCTAGCTTACAAGTTTGATTTATTTGTATAATTTGCACATATAAAAATATCAAACATATAAATTTAAAACTTGAACTCTTTTTATGCACTAATATATATATATGTGCATGTATGACCTTTTTCTGTCCTTCAGTTTTGATTAATTAAAAAATAGTAGCATTTCTTATTATTTTGTTTGAGACACACACACACACACACACACACACACACACACACACATATATATAAATAAATAATGTAAGAGAATTTAAAACAAATTGGAGAAAGGAGAAAAAAAATCTAAAAATAAAAATAATCTTTGTTCTGTTAATTTGTTTTACATTTTAATGTTATTCTGTTGTACATAAATATAATGCTTTGTTCTTTTGTTACATATAACAAACTTTATTATTAGCAATTTAATATATGGTGTTTACATGTATGTATATTTTTAGTAGAAAGGTATATATTAATATTTAAAAAAAAGTCCTTTTAAAAAAAAAATAAAAAAAAGAAAGTATTTTTAGAACTTTTGAAGATATTGATCAGTGTTTCCATGGAAACCAGGTATTGTAAATGTACAGAATTATGCATGATTGCACCAGAATGACCCCGATCTTTATACTCGGCCATGCTGATGATTGTGGTATAGACAACAGTATTTAAGTGTATAAATAATAAATGTTTAAAAATAAAATATATTTTAGAAAGTAAAATATAATGTAGGCTATAAAATATAATGTAGAAAGCCCTAGAAATTCATCTAGGTATGAACACATGTTAAGGATGTTAGATGCTGTAATATTTCTTTGTTTGAAATATTTCCAATTTAATATAAATTATGAAGTATTGATTTATTCTGTTCAGCATTTGCCATCTGTGTTATGTAAAACGGAACAATTAAAAGAAAACTATGGCACACAAGCATTGATTATTATATCAATGAAGCCGTTCATTTTACATGTGTGAACAGGTACAGTAACCGTTTTCATTTTATTGACAAACGTGATGAGACAATATATAGACAGAAAATATAACATTAAATATATTAAAATTGAGTGAAAAGATTAATTTACATTCTCTTCATTGGAGCTATAGAATTATTTCCCATTCTGACCATCCCTCCTGAAGTTGTTGTACAAAACATATACAGGTAAGTGGTATCCTGTTTGGAGAATAAAAAGATATCTTTTATCCTACTTCACCTGTCTTTGTAATCAGTGGTAGAATCTAGCCCAGTGCATGGTAAAGTGTTCGCTTGATGCATGGTCGATCTAGGATCGATCCCCATCAGTGGACCCATTGGTCTATTTCTCATTCCAGCCAGTGTTCCACAACTGGTGTAACAAAGGTCGTGGTATGTACTATCTTGCTTGTGGGCTGGTGCATATAAAAGATCCCTTACTGCTAATTGAAAGGAATAACACATGAATTGGAGACGGTGTGGTTTTTTTTCTCTCAATATCTGTGTGGTACTTAACCATATGTCCGAGGGGCGGGACGTAGCTTATAGTGGTAAAACGCTTGCTCGATGCACGGTCTGTCTGGGATCGATCCCCGTCGGTGGGCCCATTGGGCTATTTCTCGTCACAACCAGTGCACCACGACTAGTATATCAAAAGGCCATGGTATGTGCTATCTTGTCTGTGGGATGGTGCATATAAAAGATCCCTTGCTGCTAATCTGAAAGAGTAGCCCATGAAGTAGTGACAGCCGGTTTCCTCTCTCAATATCTGTGTGGTCCTTATCCATATGTCTGCTGCCATATAACCGTAAATAAAAATGTGTTGAGTGTGTCATTAAAAAAACCCCATTTCTTTCTTCCTTATCAATATGTCTGATGCCATATAACCATAAATAACATGTGTTGAGTGCATCTTTAATAAAAACATTTCCTTCCAGTCTTTGTAATCAAAGCAGTAAAAGAAATGTCAAATTAGGGGCAATTAATTGTCATCTACTTTTCTTTCATTTTTTCTCTTTTAAAATATTAATGATTAATTGTTAGTAGTTAACAAGAGAGAAGTCGGTGTTGTAGTCTTACACCTACCCACTGTGTCATTAAAATTACCTTTGGATAGGAGGCAGTACCGGGATGTGAGCCCAGTACCTACCAGCCTTGAGTCTGATTGCTGAAGCAGTACGCACCACCAAGGCCAGTGGTTTTACGTATGGTCTCTTTCTTTAAACACCATCTCTGGTTTGTAGTGGAATCAACATTTAACAGTGGAGTACGATTGAGAATAAATTACAACTAAATTGCTGGTAAGATTACATGGTTCAGTAATCAAGACATTTGGGATCAATAAAAAACATTTATTCAACTGATTCAATTTCACGGTGGGGTGGGGGGATGGGGGCGCATTGCACGTGTCTTTGCTTGTGTTTACAGTTCAGATATACACTGCAAGGTCACGGTCAGATGTAGGTGAAGTCCTGGAATCGGTTTCAAGATAAGACAGGTGTTTTTGTTGAACTTTTGCTGTCGGACTAATATGACAATTAGAAGTTCCTGTAATTAATCTTTCTGGTTTTTTAAACATTAGAAAAGAAGCAAATATTGTTTATTTTTCTACACTATGATTCCAAGCATTAGTTAGAATGGACTTAAATATATGACGGGGTGGGACATAGACCAGTGGTAAAGCGCTCAATTGATGTACGGTCAGTCTAGGATCGATTCTTGTCAGTGCACCATGACTGATATATCAACAGCTGTGGTATGTGCTATCCTATCTGTGGGATGGTACATATAAAAGATCCCTTGCTACTAATGGGAAATTGTATTGGGTTTCCTCTCTAAGACTATTTCAAAATTATCAAATGTTTAACATCTAATAGCCGATAATTAATAAATCAGTGTCCTCTAGTGGTGTCGTTAAACAAAATGTTTTTTTTTTTTTAAACTAGTGATTCTAGAATGACTAAGCCTGTATTGTATTGCTGCATTTCTGTGGCAGGATCTAAAAAGAAAGAAAGAAATGTTTTATTTAACGATGCACTCAGCACATTTTAATTGCAGTTATTTGGCGTCAGACATGCGGTTAAGTACCAGATATTGAGAGAGGAAACCTGCTGTCGCCACTTCATGAGCTACTCTTTTTTTTATTAGCAGCAAGCGATCTTTTATATGCACCATCCCACAGACAGGATAGCACATACCACAGCTTTGATATACCAGTCGTGGTGCACTGGCTGTGATGAGAAATATCCTAATGGGCCCACCGACGAGGGATCGATGTGGCAGGATCTAGCTCAGTTGGTAGAGTGCTTGCATGAGGTGCCGGTGTCGCAGGTTTGAACCACCTCGGTGGACTCATTCTTTGATTGTTTTTCCTCCATTACAACCAATGCCCCACAACTGGACTCAGGGTTTCTGCCAGAGGGTAAAATGGATATGGTGCTTTACTAAACCTTTTTTTTTTTAAGTTAACTTTTTGATCAAATTAATTATTCTTATCATTGCTGTACTATCCCACAGACAGGATAGCACATACCACAGCTTTTGATATACCAGTCATGGTGCACTGGCTGAAAAAAAAAAAATCCAATAGGCTCACCAATGGGGATCGATCCTAGCACTTCAATTTTTTTTTTTTTTTTTTTTTGTTGGTTTGTTTAACGACGCACTCAACACATTTTAATTACGGTTATATCGGCGTCAGACATATGGTTATGTCGAGAAAAAAACCCAGTGGTCAGCTGACAGGGATCGATCCTAGACCAACCGCGCATCAGGCGGGCACTGTACCACTGGGCCACGCTGCCTGCTCACTTCAATTAAGTCTTTATTGTAGCATATTTTTGTGATGACCACAACTTCCTACTGTAAACTATGACATCTGTAACCTGACAGAATGAATATTCGAGACACACCCCATGACCATTTTCTTTCTCAAATATTAATGATGTTGACAGCATCATTATACCCACTCAGAAATTTGAATTAATAATTTTGTATTAGAAAGCCCACTTCAAGTCTTTATTGTAGCATATTTTTGTGATGACCACAACTTCCTACTGTAAACTAT